>JAREIK010010419.1:0-11873 GCA_029783825.1 Sapria himalayana
ATGAAGGATAGAGAATAAGTATAATAAGAAGAAGAATAAGAAAAGATTAAGAAAAAAAAGAAAAAAAAGAAAAAATAGGAAGTAGAAGAATAGAAGAAGATGGAGAAACAAGAAACAAAGAAGGAGGATAAAAAAGAAGAGAAAGAATAAGAAGAAAGAAAGAGAAGAAGAAGAAGAAAGAGAAAAAGAAGATGAAGAATGTGAAAGAGAAGAATAAAATGAAGAGTAAGAAGAAGATGATGATGAAGTAGATTGATAGAAGAAGAGAAAAAAAAAGAAAAAAAAATAAGAGGATAACAAAGAAAAAGGTGATGGACAAGAAAAAGAAGTAGAAGAAGGAGAATAAGAAGGAAAAGACAAAGAAGGAGAGGAAGAAGAAGACGATGAAGGTGAATAAGAAGAGAAGACAAAGAAGGAGAGAAAGAAGAAGAGGATGATTGAGAAAGAGAAGAAGAAGAAGGTTAAAGAGTATAATAAAAAGAAGTTGAAGAATAAGAAAAAAAGAAAAGGATAACAAAAAAAATATTAATGACAACAAAAGACAAAAAAAGGGGGTAAATAATAAGAAGAATTAGGAGAATGTTGAGGAGAATAAAAAAATATGTAGTAGAAGATGAAGGATAGGAATATAAAAATGATATAGGATAAGAATAGGAAGAAGAAGTAGAAATAAAAGAAAAAGAAAAAGATGAAGAAGAATGGTAAGTAGAATAAGAAGGAGAAGAAGAAGAAGAAGAAGAAGCTACAAAAAAGTTATTGAAAAAAATAAAAAGATGATTAACAAGAAGAAGTTGATGTAGAAGAAAAATAATAATATGAAGAAATAGATGAAAAATACAACAAAGGATAATAAAAAAAATAGATGAAGATAAAGAAGAAGATAATGAAAAAAAACAAATAGAAGGAATAAAGAAAATGTATGAGAAGTAGAATATAGTAAAGAAGAACAATAAAAATAAAGTAAAGAAGAATAATAATAAAAAGTAAAGAATATAAAAAGAATAAGGTAGAGAAGAAAAGAAAAAGAAGAAGTAAATGATTATTAA
The DNA here is from genome assembly GCA_029783825.1 of Sapria himalayana. Classification (NCBI taxonomy): domain Eukaryota; kingdom Viridiplantae; phylum Streptophyta; class Magnoliopsida; order Malpighiales; family Rafflesiaceae; genus Sapria; species Sapria himalayana. Next base: position 1,047 of record JAREIK010010419.1, read on the forward strand.
TAAGAAGGTTAAGAAAGAAGAATAAGAAGTAGAAAAAATATTAAAAGTAGAAGAAGAAAAAAATGATAAGAAGAAGAAAAAGAAGAAGATCAAGATGAAAAAGAAGTAGAAGTAGAAGAATAAGTTGTATTAGCAGTAGTAATAGAAGAAGAATAAAAATAAAATAAGTATAATGAAATGAAGAAGATAACTAAGAAGAAGAAAATGATGAATAAAAAAAAATGAAGAATAAGAAGAATAAGTAAAGTAAGTAGGAGAAAAAAAAAGGAAAGGAAGAAGAATAAGAAGATGTAAATGGAAAAGAAGAACAAGATGAAGAAAAAGAAGAAAGAAAAGAAGAAAAATATGAAGAAGGCAAATGAGAAAAAGAAGATAAGGCGAAGAAAAAGAAAATAAATAGTAAGAAAAATAAGAAGTAGAAAATGGGGTAGAAAAAAAATAAGATAAAGAACAATAATAAGTATATGAAGAGGGTGAATAAGAAGAAAAATAATGAGATGAGGTAGAAGAAGAAGAAGAAGTTGAAGGAAAAGGAGATGAATATGGTGAAGAAGGATAAATAGAACAAGAAGAAAATTAACGGGAAGAATGAAGAAGAATAAGCATAAGAAAAAGAAGAAGAAGAAGAATAATAATAATAATAATAATGATAATAATTAAGGTGAAAAAATAAGAAGAAGAAGGATGAAGAAACGAATCAAAAGGAGAAAATGAGGAGAAGAGAAGAAAAAAATAAAAATAATAATAAATAGAAGGAGAAAAAGAAGATGAAGAATAAAAAAATAATGAAGTATAAGAAGAACAAGTAGGACAATAAGAAAGGAGATAGGTGGGATGTATAAAAATTAGAATATGGAGAAGAAGAAGAAGAAGGATAGGAAGAAGATGATGAAGAATGTGAAAGAGAAGAAGAAGAAGATGATGATGATGAAGAAAAAGAATTAGAAGAAGAATGTGAAAGATAAGAAGAAAAATGATGAAGAGTAAGAAGAAGAAGAAGAAGAAGAATAAAATAAAAAAGAAGAAAATAAAGTACAAGAAAAAGAAGATGAAGGTGAATAAGAAGGAAAAGAAGAATAGGTAAGAGAGAAAGAAGAAGATGATGAAGGGAAAGAAAAGATGAAGATGATAAAGGTGAAAGAGAAGAAGTATATGGTGAAAGAGAAGAGAAATAAATGATGAAGAGTAAGAAGAAAGAAGAAGAAGAGTAAGAGGTAGAAGATGATAACAAATGAAAAAATGAGGGACAAGAATTATAAAAAGAAGGTGAATAAGAAGGAAAAAAAGAAAAAGTAAGAGTAGAAAAAAAATATGATGAAGGTAAAAGAAAAGAAGAAGATGATGAAGACGAAACAAAGAAGAGAAGAAGAAGGTCAATGAGAAGAACATAAAGAATAAGATGATGATGATAATGAAGATAAATAGTAATGAGGGGCGTAAGAAGAGGAAGAATAAGAAGTGGATAAAAAAAAATAGAAAAAAGACAAGTATAAGAAGTAGAGGAAAAATAAGAAGAATAAGAAGGATAAAGAGGAGAATAAAGTGGAAGAGTAGAAAAAAAAACAAAACATGAAGGATAAAAATGTTAATTAGAAAAAGGGAAAGAAGACAAATAAAATGAAGAAATATTAATAGTAGTAGAAGAAGAAAAAAAAAGAATTAGAAGAAGAACATGATACAAAAGAAGAAGAAGAAGAATAACAAGAAGAAGTAAAAGAAATATAGAAAAAAAAAACTATAAGAAAAAAGAAAAGAAGGTAAAGAAGAAAAAAAAATGAAGAAATATAAAAAGTATAGCAAAGGAAGAATAAAGAAAAGATGAAAAAGAAAAAAGGAAGAAGAAGAAAAAGAAGAGTAAAGACAAGGAGAAGAATGTGGATTATGAAAAAATAAATAAGAAGCAAATAGGAGGTGAAGAAGAAAAAGATGAAGAAAGAGAAGAAGAAGAAGGAGGAGAAGGAGGAGGAGGAGGAGGAGAAGGAAGAGAAGGAGGAGCAAAGCAAAAATATGAGGAGGAGGAGAACAAGTATAACAAAGAGAATAAGCAAAAAATGAAGTATAAGAATGAAAATAAAAAGTAGAAGAAGAAAAAGTAAAAAAAGAGGATGAAAATAAGCATAAGAAGAAGAAGGAGAATTAGGATTGGACAAAGATTAAGAAGAAGTCGAAGAAGAAAAAACGTAAAAGAATAAGAAGATAAAGAAGAAAGACCTCAAGAGAAGAAGAAATTAAATAATGAGAATAAAAAGAATTATAAAATAAATAAAGAGGAGAAGAAGAAAAGAAGAAGAAGAAGAAAAAGAAGAACAAATAGTAGGAGGACAAAAGGAAGAAGAAGACAAAGTAGGACAAGAAGAGCATAAAGTAAAAGTAAATTTTAGAGAAGGAGAAGAAGAAGATGACGATGATGATGAAAGAGAAGGAGGGGGTGGTAAAGAGGAAGAAGGAGTAGGAAGAAGAAACTATAATAATAATAAGAAGAAAAAGAAAGAGAAGAAGAAAAAAAGATGGAGAAGAAGGAGGAGGAGAAGCAGAAGAATAAGAAGAGAGAAAGAAGTAGGAAAAGAAGAAGAAAGATAAGAAAAAAATGAAGCAGATAAAGAAAGACAATAAGCATAAAAAGAAAAAAAGAAGATGATGATGATTATGAAGATCATGATAGAGAAGAAAAAAAAAGTAGATGAATAAGAAGGTGAAGGAGAAGAAGAAGAAAAAAAAAAAAGTATATGAAGAATGAGAAGAAGAACAAATTGAACAAGGAGTATAAAAAGATGGAAAAGAAGAATTAGAAGATAGACTAGGCAAAATAAAGAAGTACATAAATAAGAAAAAGAAGAACAAAAAAAAGTATAAGAATAAGAAAAAATTAAAGAAGAATAAAAAGACGTGAAAAAAAGTGAAGATGATAGAAAAGAAGAAGTTAAATAAAAGAATCAAAAGAAGAAAAATATATCAAAGATGAAGATGGAGGAAGAAGAGAAGAAGCTGATGAAGAACAAGACAAAGAAGAATAAAATGGAGAAGAAGGAAAAGAAGATAAGTATAAGAAAATGGTAGTTAAAAAGAAGAAACAGAAGAAGCTGATGAAGAACAAGACGAAGAAGAATAAAATGGAGAAGAAGGAAAAGAAGATGAAGTATAAGAAAAAGGTAGTTAAAAAGAAGAAAGAGAAGAAGCATGAGAGGAGTGGTGAAAAACAACAAGAAGAAGAACAAAAAGCAAAATAAGAAGGAAAAGAAGAAGAAGAAAACATTTGAAGGAGAAGAATAAAAATAAGAAGAAAAAATGGATAAAGATGAAGGAGAAATAGAAGAAGAAAAAAAAGAAAAAGCAGAAAGAGAATCATGAAAAGAAGAGGAGTAAAAGTACAAGAACATGTAGAAAAAGAAGTTGAAGAAAATGAGAAAAGTAAATGAAGAAGTAGAATAAGCATAATAAATAGAACATAAAAAGGAGAAGAAGAATAAGATGAAGAAAAAAAAATGAGAAGAAGCAGGAGGCAGAGGAGGAGTAGAAGGAGGTGGTGAATAAGAAGAAAAAAAATAAGAGGAGGAGGAAGAAGAAGAAGAAGAAGAATATAATAATAATATAATAAAATAGAGAAGGAGAAGAAGGAGAAGGTGCAGGAGAAGAACAAAAAGAATAAGTATGAGAAGAATAAGAATATGAAGGAGAAGGAGAAGAAGAAAAAGGAGGAGAAAAATAACAAGAAGAATAAGAACAAAAAGAAGAAGAAGGAGAAAAAGATGAAAATAAAGAAAAAGTAGAAGAATTTGAAGATGTAGAAGGATCAAGATAAGTGTTGCGACTTTTTTATGCTAACTAATTTTGTTGGTTAGAAGGTATCCCAAAAACTCATTAGATAGAATATATCATTAATAGATATCCACAAGTGCATGGTATTACAAGTAGTAAAAAATACTTTCATCCTTCTATTGATCCCACTTGCATTCTATCAATACTTTAGTTATTTAATAATTAGACAACTCATTTATAGTAAAGTATATATTTTAATTGTGGGATCAATCTTAGATCTATGAGTGTGTTCATTTAATTTATAAGATATACATTCTAATAGGCTCAAATTATATTTTATCTAGACATGGAATAAATGTTGGGGTGTTGTGCAATAACTTCTTGGCTTAATAGCATACAAGATTTTTATCACCATTAAGACTATCTTAATGTTGGTATCCTCATAGTTGTCCCCTATGTATATCATAACTAATACAAAAAATCATTTCTATTTAAGAGTTATTCACAATCCATATTTTTTAGGCTACTCATCAACTACCCTTGATGATTGCTTTGTATGAATACTTAAATTTTGACCTCATGTGTTATAAAGACTAATAATTGATATAGTTTGTAAGTATTTGTATTTTCATGTTCATAAATATCATACTCAAACAATTAAGATATTCTTCCCTCAAGTTTTACTAATAGAAACCATATGATTGAATGAAAGTCATAATAGTTATATTCACCTTATGTGTCATAACATACTCACACATATTTTAATGATTGTCTATCACCATCCTTTTTAGTGATAATGTGACTCCCATACTAAAAGTGGAACCTTTAGAAGAATATTCTATATAATATTTATTGTAATCTAAAACTAGTTCTTCAAAGATGTATACTATAGACATGTAAAAGAATTCTCACTTTCTACTTCCCAAGCATCATACTCATAATAAATTATATACAAAAATATTAAATATTAAATTATATGTTTATCTCACACTTCACTATCAGAAGATTTTTTACCTTTTTCTTGCCATATATATGAGTGAGCCTCATGATTTATTTATCACAGTCTATCACAATAATCTCACACAAACCTACCAGTAGTCAAAAATTTAGCTAAAGTTCTATTTAATCATGCATCCATTAATATTCATAACACAATATAAATCAAACACATCCTAATGTAAAACCCATGTCACATCATATAAACCAAGTTATAAAAACCCAAGACCACATGCTATTTTGATAGAAATTATTGATACTGCCCTTGAAAGGTGGGTTTGAGAGTAGTGCCCCTAAATTTAGAAATTTACATTAAGTCTTGCATCCCTTGCTTGCTTGAAGAGCCCCAAGAGAGTAGGAAATTCAAATAGGGTTTTGTAGTTACACTATGACTTTGCTTATTATGTGGAAAAAGAAAGTGAAAAGGAAAACCCCTCTAGAATTTCTATCTTCTTTTTTAGGTGATTCTATATTACTTTAAGTAGAAAGTCACTATTTTTAGAAAAAATTTATTACTTTGACTTTCATCACAGAAGCATGAAGTTGTGAGTATAAAAAATAGCTATGATTCTATAATGTAGCTTAATCTTTCAATTACATAAAGTCATGGTGGTGAGCAATTACCATTATTTGGCCCTAATACCTCTATAACACAAATTCATTGTATCATGAGCTAATCATGATTCATGCATTTGTCTTTCTCGTTCTTCATAAAGAGCAATGACTCTTGGAAAGGTTGTAATGTCATGAACGACACCTCATATTGTAATATAACCATAGTACTAGGTAATAACCATGACATTGACATTCATCTTTTTTGATCACTATATGGCTATGGTGTTGAGAAATGACCATGACATAGAGAATGCTTCTCATGTATATCCCATGGTAGTGGTTCTAAAAAATAGCCACAACACAAAACATTTCCCTTCATGTGTCCCAAGTGTATGTGGTGCTATGAGTGATAATGATACTAGGCTTTACTTTTTTTATATATCATATAACCATAGTGTAGCAAAGATGTCGTGACACTAGCAATAAGCACGAACATAAAATTCATGACTTTTCTTTTCTTTGAGGACAAGAGTCACGATCTTAGGGTATGATCATACTTGATTAATGCTCTCTTTAATATTTCATGCACCAAAAGTCATGGTGCTGAATAATTATTCTAACTTTGGTCTGAGTAGTTTTGGCTCAATAATTAACAATAACTTAAAAGTCATAGCTTTGTAAAAAGGTATTAACTCTAACTTTAAACTATTAAGCAATTTTAAAGATAAAGTCATAACATTAGGACACGATCATAACTTTTAGCACTAATGAGATTCTAGATTATAATGATACAAAATTAAAAACCTATTCATATAAAGTATATGAGATAAGTATGGCTATGACTTAATGATAAAATCATATCTACAAAGAATATGTTACATAGCATAAGAATTTTGCTTACAAGTTGGTAGAGTAGTGGTGTACAAAGATTATCATGACCAATTAGGTAGTGTTTTAGATTTTAAACTATCAAATATTCTTATTTATTTGGTAGTTTATAATAATGTGCTGAAATAGAAATAATATATTATTTGGTTGATTTTATGACTTAGTATTTTGGTAAGTTTTGATAAATAGATATGAAATCAAAATAATTTAAAGATATTTAATAACGGAAGTAGACAATTGATTCTCTCATAGTTTCGACATCCATTCTTTTTCGAAAATCTACCTAATTAGTTGGAAAATTTTTTATTCACCATGACACTACCAACTCATTAGAACAATCCTTTTACTATGCAACACATTCTTTGTGGTTGCGATATTATCATGGAATTACATCTCTACTTATCTTAAAAAACTTAAATGTCTATGACATTAATCTGGATCATTGTAACTTAGTACCCCACTAATGCTCAAGGTTTCTACCAATTCCAAGTACCACAACTTTATCTTTAATGTCTTAGTAGTCCCAAGTTTGAGCCACAACCTTTTTTACAAAGCAAAGTCTTTTGAGCTATAGAAAAATATAGAGCACAACTATTTTGGCCAAAACAATGGCAATTATTGAGAGTCGTGACTTATGGGATACTAAAATTTACATAGAATATTACTCGAGTATGATGTTTCAACAACCAAAACTTTAATCCTAAAGAAAGACACAGCCACAACTTGTATACTCAAACTAGTTACCACCATTGTGATATCCTCATAGTATTCTGAAAACATGATATATGAGAGGAGAGAAAGTTGTTGCTATGCCCACCCATAGTACCACAAATACTTGATAAATATGTCAAGAAAATTGTGTCGTGGCCATTTCTCAATATCATAGCCATGACCAACATATGAGAGACCTTCTTAGTGCCACAACTATTTTTGTAGTATTGTGGCCATATAAAACTCAAGAAAGATCATTTCCAATGTTGTGGCTTCTACTTACCACTATGGCCTTATAGCAAAATAAGAAGTCATTTACCATACCATGGTCACATCCCAGCTTTGTGGCCATTTATGCATGACTAGATGACAAAGGCATAGTGCCATGACTTTATGTTATAGAAAAATTAGTCATTAGACTGAAGTCATAGGCACTAGTTGAAAAAGTTATTAATATTAGAAATTAGATGACAAAGGCATAGTGCCATGACAAGCGCAACTCATCCAATTCATAGTGCCATGACTTTATGATATAAAGACATTAGCCTGAAGTCATAGTCATTTCTAACATCATGATTTTATGTTACACAATCATTAATATGCATACTAGAATCATGGTCATTTTCTAGAGTCATATTCTCAAGCCAAAGAGATGAAGGCTAAAGCGATGAAGGTCAATGTTGTTGCATTCTTATGAAAGCATAACTTCTTACTTATAGTAATGCAGAGTTGCCCAAATATAAATGTAGAAGATAAAAAAATTTCAATGGATATCTCTCATTTTTTTTTCTTCTGCCTCATGCAAAAAACAAAACCATAGCAACTCTAAATCCTAGGATGAATTTTGTAGTCCCTAAGGTTCCACAAGCAAGCAAAGGATGTAAGATTAATGTAAATTCCTAGAGTTAGGGGCATGAGTCTCAAACCACTCTTCTCTAGGGTAGATTTCAAAATTTGTACAAAAATAGCATTTGTCTAGGGTTTGTGAAAATTGAGATTTGTGATGTGAATTTAGTTTTTAATAAATGAATAAATTTGTTTGATTTATTTTTTGTTATGGATATTGTTGGATGGTGATTACATAGAACATGAACTAGGATTTTGACCCCCTGTAGGTTTGTTCGAGATTGTCAAGGTGATTAGTGATAAGGATACTAGGAGGCTCATTCACACATATGGTAGGAAAGATGTGGTATTTTTTTGAACTATGATCAATGAGATAAACTTAAATGCTGAAACTTAAATTGGGTATATTAATCATCATGAGTATTGTGCTTATGAAGCAAAAAATACTAATATTTTTATATGTTAATCTATTGTACACATCTTAAAATAAATTTTTCTCGATTGGGATGAATGCTATTTTGAATGTTCTCTCAAGGGGTTTAACTTCAATGTGCGAGTCACATCATCACTAAGGAGGAAGATGATAGATGGTCCTCATGACATGATTAAGTATATGTTGTGACTCATGAGGTAGTGATAACACTTGTGAGTTAATTCTACTTGTTTGGTTCTCACTAGTGAAAATTGATGGAAATATATGTTTATTCAGTAAGTATGACACTTACAAAGCCAAAAGTATAAATTCTTATAAACCATATCAATATTTAGTTTTATGATATTTGAAGCTAGTATATAAGAGTGTGCATATGATATAACCATTAAGGGTAGTTGATGAAGTAATTTAAAAGGCACGACACTACGAATGACTCCCGACTAGTAAAGAATTATTATATTGACAGTTAGGTATCAAGAGCATAGCTATAAGAAGACTATCATTGGGACGTGCTCAATGATAATCACATTGTATGCTATTATGGGAATGAGTTATTACACAATATTCCAAACTTTATTTTTTGTCAAACATAATATAAGTTGTGTAACTTAAACAACACATAGGTTATATCATAGAGCTAAGATTGTCTAACAAACTAGATATCTATTTTACTAAAAATGGATCAATATCTATGGGATAAATAATAAAAATCCAAATTATAAATATAATTTATATGAGATCAATATCTAGATGAAAGCCTACTTTATAACATGTATGATCCAAGCACTTGTGAATCTATATTGATGAGACACTCTTATTATTAAGAATTTTGTATATCACCTAACTAATAAAAAATGGTAGCAAAATAAGGTTGTAACAACAATCAAATATTTCCTAGAACAATTAGCTAGAGTTTTAGCCAAGAAGGGGGATATAAACTATGCGATAGTCCAAACTCTACCCCTTAGCCTAACACATGCAAAATCCTATGCAATTCATGAATATTCATAAAAATTTTCCAAAACTCCAAATTTGTGAAATCGATCCATAATATCTCATTTCCATGCCTACACATGACCATAATTCATCAAAATATATATGAATGTTCACTAGATTGAACACCAAATAAGAAGAATAAGAAATAAAATGAGAAGATGAGATGGAGAAGAATAAAGAAAAAAAAGAAAAGAAAATGAAAGACATGAGAAAAAGAAGAAGAAAATGGAGAAGTAGTATATGAATAAGAAGTTAAAGAATAAGAAAAAGAAAAAAAGTAGTCAAATGAGAAGTTTAACAAGAATAATAATAATGAGGAGAAGAATAACATTATGAATTAAAAGAAGAAGAAGAAGAAGATAAAGAAGAATTAGCAGAAGAATAATAAGATAAATAAGAATTAGAAGAAGAAGACTAAGATTTAGAAGAAGAAGAAGAAGAAGAAGCAAAAGCAAAAGCATAATAAGAAGAAAAAAAATAAAAATGAAAAGGAAGAAGAATAAGAAGATTAAAGATAAAAAGAAGAACTAAAATAAATAATAGAAGATAAAAAGAAGAACAAAAATAATAATAGAAGAAAAAAAGAAGAACAAAAATAAATAATAGAAGAAAAAAAGAAGAAAACGAAGAAGTAGGAAGAGACAAGAAGAATAAAAAAAAGAGAGAAAAAAATGAAGGACAAAAAGAAGAACCACAAGAGGAATGAAAAGAAAAGAAAAAGATGAAGATTGATAAAAAGAAAGGGAGAGAAGATGAATTAGAAGAAGGATAAGGAGGAGGATGAGGAAGAGAAATAGAATAAGGTAAAAAAGGATATTGAGAATAAGAAGAAGAAGGTGAAGAAGGTGAAGAAGAAAAAGAAGAAGAAAAGAAGAAGAAAATCAAGAATAGAAGGATACAAATTAGAGCAACATAAAATAAGCAGAAGAAAAAGAAGAAAATGGATAAGGAGAAGAAGAAAAAAAAAGAAGAAGGAGAATGATGAGGAATAAGAAGAAGGCAAAAAAGAAAAAAATAATGAGAAGAGGAAAGAAGAAGAAAAATAAGAAGAAAAATAAGAAGAAAAGAAAGATGAGAAGAAATAAAAATATATAATGAATGAGAAGAAAAAAATAAGAAGTTGGATAATGACAAGAAGAAGATGATGAAGAAGATAGATGGGGGGGGAGAAGGTGTATAAGAGTAATAAAAAAATAAAAAAGAAGAAAATAAGAAGAATGTAAATATCATGCTGATAATGATGGTGAAAGACAAGAATGTGATAAAAAGAATAAACTGATAAAAGAGAAGAAGATAAATAATGAGCAATAGAAGATGATACAAAAGGAAAGGAAGATGGAGGAGGAAAAGAAGCACAAGAAGGATAAGAAGAGTAGAGGATGATGATGATTATGATGATGATGATGAGGAGGAAAATAAGAAGGACAAGAATAAGAATAAACAAAGAAGGAAGAGAGGAGGAGAAGGATATGCAGAAGAAGAAAAAGAAGAAAAAAAATACAAATAAGCAATAATAGTAGTAGTAGCAAATGAAGAAAAAGAACAAGAAGAAAAAGAAAAAAAGAAAAAGAAGAAGAAGAAGAAGAAAAAGAAAAGAAGAAGAAGAAGAAGAAGAAGAAGAGAAAGAAGGAGAAGAAGAGGAAACA
>JAREIK010010420.1:0-28821 GCA_029783825.1 Sapria himalayana
ATGGATAGACAAACATATAGATAGATAGACAGAAAGATAGATAGATATGCTAAAAAATAGAAAGATGTATAGATAGATTTACAAATTGATAGAAAGATTAATAATAGACTAATAGGCTGATTAAAAAATAGATTGATAGATATATGATAGATAGATAGTTTAAAAGATTGATAGATACATAGATAGATAGATTAATGATGATTGATATATAGATTCCCAGATGTATATATAGGTATATGACAAAAATTTTTAGGTATAGAAAGATTGATTGAAAGAAAGATATATAGATAGATAGATAGAGAAAAGGTCTTATAGTTAGACAAATAGATAGTCAAATAGACATACAAATAGATAGATAAATAATTAGATAGATAGATAGATAGACAAATAGATATACAGATGGATAGATAGATTAATATATAGATTGATAGATAGATAAAATAGACAAATAGATAATTGATAGATAGATAAATAGTCAAATTGATAAAAAGATAGATAGATAAATAGATAGATAAATAGATAGAGAAATAGATATACATATAGATAGACAGATAGATAGACATATATATAATAGAAAGATAGATAGACAGATGAATAGACAAATAGATAGGTAGATACACATATAGATAGATAGACCGATAGATAAATAGATAGATTGATAGAATGATTGAGAAATTAAAAGATAGAAAGATAGACATAAAGTAATATAAACATATAAATTGATAGAAAGATAGAAAAAATATAGACATATGGATAGATTGATGGACAAATAGATAGATTGACAGAATGATAGATAGATATGCACATAGATAGATAGATATATAGATAAATATATATTTACATAGAAATATAATTACATAGATAGATAAAAAGATATATAGATATACTTAAAAATAGATAGATATATAGATAGATTCATAATAAATAAATAGATAAATAGATAGATAGATATAAAGATAAGTAGAGAGATTGTTAGAGAAATGATAGGGAGATTGATATTTATATTCATAGATAGATTAAAAGGGATATATATATAAAAGAGAGGTAAATAGATAAACAGATAAATAGATAGAAAAATAGACAGATAGATATATTGATAGATAGATAGATCAATTGAGTGATACATAGAAGATATATAGATAGAAAGATAGACAGACAAATAGATAAATAGATAGATAGATATATATATATACATTAGATAATAGATAGATTAATAGATTGATAGATAGATAGGTCATACAAATATAATTGATAGACAAATATATATAGATAGACAAATAGATATATTGATAGCTAGAATGATAAACTAAATGATAAACAATAGATCAAGTATTAGATAGATATATAGATATATAGATATATAGATATATAGATATATAGATATATAGATATATAGATATAGACAGATATATTAATAGATAGAAAGATAGACATATAGATAGATAAAGTTGTGGCCTCTTTATGTGTATCTCTTTCTCTCTCCATCTCTAATTCTTCCTGTCACTCTATTCCTCTTTTTCTTTATGTGTCACACACTCTCTCTTGTTATTTTTTTCTCGCTCTCCTTTCTTGCTTGTTCTCTTTCCTGCTCTCTCCCTCTTTCTTTCTCCCCCCCTCTCTCTCCCTTTCTCTCCCTATCTCTTTCCCTCTCTCTCTCTCTCTCTCTCTCTCTCTCTCTCTCTCACTCTCCTCACCTCCTTCAAACATTAAATATCTTTTTTTGCTTTCATTTCTTGTGCATTATCACATTTTGCACCCTTAATCTAGTATAAATGTGATATCTATTAATCTTTATCATGCTAAATTTGCTTTATCTATTAATATAGATTCTGCAAATGCATTGCCTTAATATTCATGATATTTAATTTTTAAATATTCATTTGTAAGTAATTTTATTTAATTATTTGTATATTTTGAAGTAATACAATGTTTTATTCAAAATAATGATTGGACATTATTTTTTGTAAATAAAATAGGGCAAAATGAGCGCAGATCATCAGTGGATGTACAAAAAGGTAATTAATGGATTTTTGAATAAATTTTTTGACTGGGCTTGAAACTTTCTATTTTGCATGTAGTCAAATGAGGTTGATGGATGGAGAAAAATTTAAGTGTCCGTGTAATCATCGCAAGTGTTAGAATATCCCTTTTCATGATGCAAACATTATAAGATATCATTTGGCTAAATATGGCTTTGTGCTAAATTATTTTTTTTAGATTTATCATGGGGAAAGTACAATGGCTCTGAATATTGACAAAATGAGGGTATTGAATCGTTTACTTATGGTAAAGAATCTTCAAACACATTCCATCGAATGATCATGGAAGCAGTTGGTGCTGACTTCAGTATGGATTACATGGATGAACCACCTAATCCTGAAGCTCAGAAATTTTATGAAATGTTTAAAGCTGCATATAAAGAGTTGTGGCCTGGTTGTAAAACACATTCACAATAGTCATTTGTGGCTTGACTTATGAGCATTAAGTCAGAAAATCATATGTCTAAGAAATTATTTGATCAGATGACAGAACTGATGAAAGAGATTGTTACGAATAATAATTTGATCATTAACAACTTTTACAACACTAAGAAGTTACACGAGGAATTGGTCTGCTAGTGGAAAAAATTGATCGTTGTTTAAATAAATGCATGTTATATTGTGGCAGTGATAGTGATTTAATTAGCTATAAGTTTTGTAATCATCCTCGATTTAGTAAGGCACCTCATGTTATAGATACGTGATAAAAAAAGGTTGTATTTAAGAAGATGTATTGTTTTCCATTAATTCCTCAATTATAGAGACTATTTGCATCAAATGCTACAGCAAATGATTTGAGGTGGCAATCTAAGCATGATGTTGAATAAGGGGTAATGTATCATCCATCAGATTCACCTGCTTGGAAGCATTTTTATTATATACATCAAGATTTTGCAGCAGAAAGTTGAAATGTGAGATTGGGTCTCTACACTAATGGAATTCATCCATTTGGGAAATCAGACAATATTATTCAACATAGCCAGTGATAGTGACGCATTATAACTTGCCTCCATGATTTTGTATGAACGAGCAATATATGTTTTTGTCAATATTGGTTCTAGAGCCAAAGAATTCAAAAGACATGCTGGATATTTTCTTACAGCCTCTTATTGTAGAATTAAATCATTTATGAGATGTTAGGGTGAATACATATGATATCTCAAAGAAACAAAATTTCATTATGCGGCACCTCATATGTTGATGGTAAGTAACTTTTTTATATTCAAAGTTGTATGGCTGGAGTACTACAGGGTGATTCATATTCCTGTATTGCATGGAAATTCTGATGCTTTTACCATCAAATTTAGTGGTAAACAGTCATGGTTTGATAACCATCGTAAGTTTCTACCTACGAATCATTCATTTCAAAGAATAAAACTGTATTACGAAAAAATAAAATTATGATGACAGTTGCACTAGTAGTTCGTTTAGGAGATGATATTATGACAGAGATTCATAGTTTGGGTTTGAAGAATGTAACTAAAAAGGAAGTTACTGAAAGTAATGGACCAATAAGCAAATTATGACAGAGATTCAAGAGATGATATTTGGGACTTGCCCTATTGGAAGTCCAATTTAATTCATCATAACTTAGATGTAATACATATTGAAAAAATGTTTTTTGACAATGTTTTCAACAATGTCCATAATGCAGATGGAAAAACAAAAGACACTTTAAAATCAACACAATAACTGATTGATTACTATTGGCGTCCTGGATTGAAATTGAATAAGGAAACAGGAAAATTTCCTAAAGCTTACTACACACTAGATAAGAAGGCAAAACATATATTGTGTGAATGAGTTAAAATTTTGAAATTTCGTGATGGATATTATCAAATATGGGTAGATGCATGGATATGAAGAATTTTAAGTTATTTGGAATTAAAAGTCATGATGGTCATGTATTTATACAGAGATTAATACCAATTGTATTCCATGAATTACTTCAACAAAGTGTTTGGAAGGTTCCTTACAAAACTTTGTTTTTCAAACAGCTAACTGAAACCACTATCAAAATAGATGACATGGTGAGGCTGGAGAATGACACTCCACTTATTATTTCTAAGCTTGAACGGATATTCCCACCGAGTTTTTTTGAGTTGCTGGAGCATTTGCCGGTCCATTTGGCATATGAAGCAAGGATTGCAGGGCCAGTGCAATTTAGGTGGATGTATCTTTTTGAGAGGTTAATACATATATATTACTGTGTTTTATTATTTATTACTTTAAGTATTATTGTAATTTAATCTAATTGAAACTTAACATTATGGATGTAGGTATCTTCGTAAGTTGAAATTGAATGTTAGAAACAAGACAAAATTTGAAGGTTCAATTTGGAATGCATATTTAGTAGAAGAAGTATCATCATTTTATTCTTATTATTTTGAGTATCATGTAAATACAAATAATTAAAATGTGCCATGGAATTATGAAGGTCATGTGATGGTAGAAGATGATTCTGTGGACAAACTATCTATCTTCAAGCACCCCAAAAGAGCATTTGGAAGAGAATGAAAAGATGTATGACAGATGAACAATGTATCCTGGAGCTACGTTTTACTTAATTATAAGGAGGTTGCACCATATATTGAGTATGAATACCCAAAATGGTTGCAGGTTTAATCATAGTTTAATTTTATCTTTAATAGGATTTATTAAAAATTGATATACATTTTTTTTCTCTTTTTATATTTGTGCAGTATTTATATTGAGCAGTTAAAATATAGGCATCTAGTAATTTCCATCAATGATGTCGATTATGTGCTAGAAACTAAATTTGTGAATTGGTTAAAAAATTATGTGAGTATAATTAAGTTTTATATTTTTAAATTATTTAATTTATTAGTATCTTTTATTTGTTAATATCATTTTTTAATTTATGTCACGGGCAATTGATCCTTCAAATGGAGATTCAAATATTTTCATTCAAAATCTAAGTAAAGGCCCGTTTAGATATGTGACAACCTATCCTGGGTATTTTGTTAATGGATATAAATTTCACACAATTGCTTATGATTCTTCTAAAATAACAATGAATAGTGGTGTATGTATTAAAGACTCAGGTTATAGTGTAGATGAGATTGATTATTATGGTCAACTTAAAGAAGTTATTAAGTTGGAGTATCCTAGACTAGAAAATAATAAGATTGTATTATTTAAGTGCGAGTGGTTTGATCCTATACGAAATGTGGGCACAAAGATTTATTTAGATTATAAGCTAGTGGATGTTAACTATAAACACAGATATAATTGATATGAGCCATTTATTATGGAGCTCAAGCCACTCGGGTATATTATTCTACATATTCGAGTTTTTCTCTTGATAAGAGAGATTGGTTGGTGATTTGTAAAATCAAAGCTCGATCAAAATTTGAAGTACCAATATCGCAACAAAGAAGTGCAGACTTAGAAATTGTACCGGTATTCCAGGAAGATGACATAAATAATATTGAGCCTATGAATGTAGATGAAGATCTAAAAAATTTATGTGACTCAAATGGCGGAATAATAGAAATTGAAAATGATCATTTTCTATCTGAAAATGAGTTCGAAATTCTATCGGAATCAGACGAAATATCTGAAGATCCATTGGAGGATGATAGTGATGCCGATAATTAAATTATTATAATTTTATTATAAATTTAAATTATCTAAGACTTTTTATATTTTTTTGAAATATATTAATCTGTTTTATTCAAAAATGCATGCTTGTTCATCTATCTTTTTATTTTTTATATTGTTATGATTTGCTTGTTTTCAATGTTATTTATTTATTTGTATAGTTTTATTCCATCTCAGGTGTGTTCGACTAGAATTACTAAGGCTTTCAAGAAAATGTCTGATTCTAAAGCTTTCTCCTAGAAGAAAGTTTCTGAATTGACAAAAGAGTCATATTTTAATGACTTTCAGGTAAAAATAATAAAACAAAAGAATTGGAAAATATTTATGTAATTACTTAAATTTATGTTGGTTATTATTCAAGCAGTAAATAATTATGTTCTTGTTAATATAAAATCTTTTGTCATTTTTTTATTTATAGAATCAGTGCACATGGGGACCCAGATTTGATGTAAAGATAAAGTTATTATGAGAGATCAAAGCTACTCAATGGTATTCTGATTTTATCCATAAATTAAAGAAAATGAAAGAAAGGCCTAATTTTATATCCGAGGAAGACTAGCCTGAGTGGCATAATTATTGAGAGGAGCTAGATGTGAAGAAAAAATTAGATATTGCCAGCAAAAATCTACGAAGTGAGGTAGCTGGACTAGGTACAGGAATATGTCGATACACAAGAGGTTCAAAGTCGAGCATTGATCATGCTCGAGATTTGGTACAAATTAAAAATTCTAAACATTTCTATATTTTGTGGTTGTCCTAATAGTCCAATACTTAAAATCTATGCATGGTTTTATTAATTTTGTTTATTTTTTTATCATTTGTTTTTTATGACTTAATAAAAACATATTCTAGGCTGGAGAATTGGGTCGAGATCCAAATTTTTATTAGATTTTCAGAAAGATACATGTGAAGAAAGTGGATGGTTAGTATGTTGACAACAAGTCTCAGATGATTGCTGTAAGAAATTATTATATTAATTAGATTTTATAAAACTACAGTACATTATAAAAATTATTTTGTATGCAAAATATTTATTTTATTTTTTGTATATCTAGAATAGTTTTTTTCTCTATTTTATCTCAAGACCTAATGGAGGAACGTGTCATAGCTGCTCATCAACAAGTTGAGGGTTCTATAGATCTTCAACCAATTGACTATGATCCTATTTATTTGGAGACAATATGATGTCGAAAGAAGCAGCGAGTATACAGAATCGGCTCTAAGGGAGTGGCATTTTGTTGTAGCAGTCGTGCTTCTAATTCAACTATCTCAGCAATGGTGGATGAGGTAGTCGAACAACAAAACTAGAAACAAATGAACATATTGTACATATAGAGACTGAAATGAAAAAGAAGGATGATCAGATAACAAATTTGATGGAAGAAATACAAGAAATTAAAGAAATTAAAAATGTAATGCAACATCAGATGTCCTATATGGAGTCATAGTTAACAGCATTGGTGCAACAGATAACATTCCAAGATCTAGTGTGAATCCTCGTTGGAGAGGCTAGCATTCCCTACAAATTATGAGGATGATTGAGTATGATAATTATTTTTGAACTGTTATTTATTTCTATCTTTGCGTAGCAAATAATTATGATATTTTTTTTGCATGTTTCAAATTTTTTTATTCTGGTTTTGTTCTTTACATTTTTGATTAACCAAATTATGAATCTTTGCATGACACATTATGTGAGACAAAAGAAAAAATCATGATTCAAAGCGTTCAACATTACAATGGTCCTTCCAATGCATGGGTCCCATATTTACCGATTTCAACTTTATGAAAAAGAGGGCTAGCTTATCTTATCTTTATTATTCTAAAAACATTTTATTTTTGCACTCTCTTTATCTCTAAACATAATTGCTGGACATCTTTTGGATTTTTGTTGAAGCTGTATGACAATCAACATTAATTTGTGGTTGTTCATGTCTATAATAATTATTTTTATATACTTGTGAATATGTTTTTGTCTCTGAATTTTTTGGGTAGAGTTTTAGCCTATTATAGGTATGTAAAAGCATATTTTCAATAGTGGCAGTGACGGT
This sequence comes from Sapria himalayana, assembly GCA_029783825.1. NCBI lineage: Eukaryota > Viridiplantae > Streptophyta > Magnoliopsida > Malpighiales > Rafflesiaceae > Sapria > Sapria himalayana. The sequence goes on from JAREIK010010420.1 coordinate 7,715, forward strand.
AGTGATGGCAGCGGTGGTAGTGGAAGTGGCAGTGGCGATAGAGGAAGCGGCAGCGATGGTAGTGGAAGCATCAGTGGAAGCAACAGCGACAGCGACGACAACAACTACAGTGGTGGCAGCAGTGGCTGTGCGATAATAGCGGAAGGGATGACATCAGTGGCAGCAGTGGCAGAAGCACCAGAAGTGATAGAAGTAGTAGCAACAGTAGCAGCGAATTAATGGAAGCAACGGAAGCTTAGGCAGTGGCGGCAGTAGCGACAGCGGCGGGGGTGGCAGTGGAAGCACCGGTAGCAGCAGCGGCAGCACTGGCAGTGGCAGCAGCAGCACCGGTCATGACAGTGGCATTGGCAGCGTAGCAGCAACGACTGTGGTAGTGGCAGGAGCGGCAGTGTTATTGGGAGCATCAACAATGGAAACAAATGTGATATATACGTACATATATAGTCAGTATATACGTACATACAATACTATAGTATTTTATGTACATATATACTGAGTAAATATGTATGCATAATAGTGTTGTTTATATGTACATATACTATAGTAATATATGTACAAGTGAAATACTAGTACATATTTACTACAGCAATATATATTCATCAAAACATAGTTTTTTTTATTTATTTTGATTTGATTAGGTTGTTTAAAATTTCATACATATATGGTATTGCATTGTTTCCCATACAAAGCTGTATAAGTGAAGACATATTTCACCAAAAATGATGCACCATGAACAGACAGCATTTTTGCAGCAACGGTTGGTGTCGGAGAAGTAGAGGAAGAAAAAGCAATGTCAATGCATTGATAGATTATACTTTTGCACAGTCAGTAGATACATTGATTAATAAGATGTAATCTAATTTTTATTATTTTTTGTTTAGTTATTTAAAATATTGTATTAAATATGTTTTAAATGAATTTTTTTTGTTTAATTTAAAATTTTCATTTCTAGTTTCTATTTCTATTAAATTTAATTGAAAAACATTAAATTATTTAATTAAATTTTTGTTGAAACTATATGACAATCAATTGTAATTTTTGTTTGTTCATGTCTATAATAATTATTTTTATATATCAGTTAATATGTTTGTGTTTCCCCAAATTATTTGGATAGAGTTTTAACCTATTATAGGTATGTAAAACCTTATTATCATCAGTGGTAGTTGCAGCAGTAGTGACAGTGATGGTAGTGGCGGCAATGGTGCCAGAAGCGGCACTGGTGGTAGTGGCACCGGCACCGGTTGTAATGGCACCGGTAGCGGCAGTGGCAATGTCGGTAGTGGCGGCAGCAACAGTGATGGCAGACGTGCTAGCAATGGCAGCAGCTATAACAGAGGTAGTGAAGGAAGCAGTAGCATCAGTAGCAGTAGTGGCTGTGGTGGCATCAGTAGCTGCAGCAGCTGTAGCGGCAGCAACAGCAGCTACAGCAGAGGAGGCAGTGCCGGCAGTAGCTGTAGCATCAACAACAGCAGCTACAGCAGAGGAGGCAGTGGCGGCTGCTCTGCCAGTGGCGGCAGCATCGGTAGTAGCCACTGTGGCAGCAACAGTTGTGGTAGGTGTGGCAGCTAGCGGCATGGGCGGCAGCGATAGCGAAAGCAGCAGGAACGGCAACAAATGTGGTATATACATACGTATATATTCAGTATATACGTATATATAATTTGAAGTATTTTATGTACATATATACTGAGTATATATGTACTCGGTATATATGTACGCATAATATTACAATTTATATGTACAAATAATGCAGTAATATATATACCAGTGAAATGCTAGTATATATGTACTTTTTTGCTGCAGTAATATATATTTATCAAAACATAGTTTTTTTAATATATTTTGATTTGATTTAGTGGTTTGAATTTCTTACAAATGTGGTACCAGCATTGTTTCCCATACGATGCTTGTATAAGTGAAGGGATTTTTCAACAGACATGAAGTATTGTGACACGAACAGCTTTTCACCGCCAAAAATTGATGATCGAAGGAGCATATGGAGAGAAAGCAACATCAATGTATTGATAAATTATTCTTTATGCACAGTCGGTGGATACATTGTTACAAAGATGTAATATAATTTTTGTTATTTTTTTAGTTATTTAAAATATTGTATTAGAATATGTTATTCAATAAATTTTATTTGTTTAATTTAAAAGTTTCATTTATAGTTTCTGTTTTTATTAAATTTAATATAAAATTATTAAATTTTTAATTAAATTTTAGTTTAGGTTGTATGACTATCAACTTTAATTTGTGTTTGTTCATTTCTATAATAACTATTTTTATATATCTATGAAAATGTTTGTGTGTCTCCGAATTCTTTGGGTAGACTTTTAGTCTATTATAGGTATGTAAAGCCTACTATCAGTACAGTAGCAGTGACAAAAAGTGGCAGTGACGGCAGTAGTGGTAGTGGAAGTGGTAGTGACTATAGTGCGGTGGCGGCAGTAGCGAGGGGCTGCAACGGCAGCAGTGGCAACGGTAGTGGCAGCGATAGGAGCGCAACATCGGAGGCAGTGGTAGTGACAGCAGTAGTGGCTACACCAGAAGCAGTGGTGGTAGTGGCGGTAGTGGCTGCTGCATCAGAAGCATCGGCAGCACTGGAACAACGGCAGAGGCAACAACGCCAGCAGTTTCTAGGAGCGGCAGCGGGAGCAGCAACAACATCACCAAATGAGGTATATACGTACGAATAAAGTTAGTATATACGTAAATATAATACTATAGTATTTTATATACATATATACTGAGTATATTTGTACTTAGTTTATATGTACACATAATAATGTTGTTTTTATGTATATATACTGCAATAATATATGTACGAATGAAATGCTAGTATATATTACATATATACTGCATGATTATATATGTATCAAAACATAACTTTTTTTAATTTGCCTGAGTGGTTTAACTTTCTTACAGATATGATACCGCGTTATTCCTCATACAAATCTTTTATAATTGATGGGATTTTTCACTAGACATTAGATGACGTGACACAGACAACTTTTTCGCAGTAGATAAATGATGATCGCATAAGCATGGAGAGAGAAAGCAATGTCAATTAATGGATATATTATACTTTATACACTCTCGGTAGATACATTGATGAATAAGATGAAATAAAATTTTGTTATTTTTTTTGTTTAAATTAAGTAAAATATTGAATTAGAATATGGAAATTATTTATAGTTTCAATTTTTATTCAATTTGATATAAAGATATTAATTTATTTAGCCAAAAAATTTTAATATAATTTAAATTCTAAAATTTATTTTGAAATTAAAATATATAGGGAAAAATCCCTTGCTAAATTAGCTAGGGAATTTTCCCTAGCTAATTTAGCTTGGGAAATATTAAAATTAGCGACGTATTTTCCTCACTAATTTTATTAAGCTATGGACTATAAATGTCAGTAAAATTTATATACCAGCACTTTAGCTAGGGAATCATCCGTCATTATTTTCATTTAGCGATGAAAAATCTCATTTATCTTGCTAATTTATCTAGTGATTTGTCTTTTTAGCAAGGGATTTTTTCCGATGCTAACTTTTTAGCTAGGGACACTATCCGACAGTAAATTTTAGCAAGAAGCGCTTTAGATATGGAACTGATCCGTTGGTAATCCATCACTATATCCTATTTAGCAATGGAAAATACACATTTAGCTAAGGAATTGTCCATAGCTATATGAGATTTTTCTTGTAGTATAAATAGATAGATATATAGATAGATAGATATATTGATTAATAGATAGACATATAGATAGGTAGATAGATAGATAGATAGATAGACATATAGAAAGATAAATAGATAGACTGATAGATAGATAAATAGATAAATCCTTTGATAGATAGATAAATAGATAGGTAGATAGAAAGGCAGACAAATAGAAAGAGAGGTAGATAAATAGACAGATAGACAAATAGATAGATATACATATAGATAGTTTGATAGATAGCCATATAGATAGATAGGTAGATAGACATATAAAGAGATAGATAGACATGTTGTTAGATAAATTGATAGAAAGAATAATAGTCAGATTGATAGAAAAATTTATAGACAAATAAATAGACAAATAGATAGAAAGATAGATAGAAAGATAGATAGAAATATAGATAGATAGATAGATAGATAGACAAATAGATATACATATAGGTAGACAAATAAATAAAAAACTAGATTGGCAGATATATAGATAAATAGATATATAGATAGATAGATGGACAGATACAAAGACAGATAGATAGACAGATAGATAGATAAAATAATAGATAGATAGATAGATAGGCATATAGACAAATATACAGATAGACAGACATATAGATAGACAGATAGATAGAAAGATAGATATACAAAAAGATAGATAGATAGATAGATAGTCAGATTGATAGACACATTGATAGATAAATAGATAGGCAAAAGATAGTTCTATCGAATGTTTGATTTATAGACTTATAGATAGATAGATAGATATGTAGAAATATAGAGAGAAAGATAGATATAAAGATATAAAATAGATAGATAGACATATAGATAGACACATAGATAGATAGATAAATAGATAGATAGATAGAAAGACATATAGATAGACATAAAGATAGACAAATAGAAAGACAAATAGATACACATATTGATAGACAGATAGATTTATATATAGTTCGGTAGATAGATAGATTGATAGAAAGATAGACAGGCACATACACAAATAGATATAAAGATAGATAAATAGATATATAGAGAAATAATAGATAGATAAATAGATATATTAATTGATTGATAAAATGACAGTTAGATAGACAAAAAGATAGATTGATAGATAGATACATATATTGATAGATAGATAGAAATGCATAAAGATACATAGATTGATATACAGATTTATAGATAGATTGAAGATAGATAGATAGATAGATATATAGATAGATAGATTAATTGATAAAAAGATAGATAAATAAATAGATATATAGATAGATAGATAGATAGATTAATTGATTAACAGATAGATAAATAAATAGATATATAGATAGATAGATAGATATATTAATAGACAGAATTATAGATAGAATAATAGACAGATAGATAGACACATATATAATTAGATAGATATATAGCTAGCTAGATAGATAGATAGATAGTTAGATTGATAGATATATAGATATATATATATATATCGACATATAGATAGATAGGTAGATATATAAATAGATATACAAATAGATATACAAATAGATGGATAGTTAGATAATTAGATATATAGATATATCGATTGATGGATAAATAGATAGATAGATATATATATATAGACAATATATAGGTAGATAGATTGATAGATAAATTGATTAACACATAGACAGATAAACAGATAGATAGATAGATATGCAGATAGTAGATCGCCAGATAGAAAGACATAAAGATAAATAAATAAATAAATTAAAAGATAGACAGATTGATAGATTGATCGATAGATAGATAGATAGAATCATTGATTGATATACATATTTTTAGATAAATTTATAGACAGATTGATAGAAAGATAGATATAAACATAGATAAACTGATAGATATACAAATATATAGATAGATTGATAGATAGATATATAGATATATAGACAGATAGAAAGATAAAAAGATACATAGATTGATAGAGAGATTAATAGACAGATAGATATACAGATAGATAGATAGACATTTAGATATACAGATAGATAGATAGCGTGATAGACAAAAAGATAAATAGATAAATTTATTGATATATAGATATATAGATAGATAGATAGATATATAGATAGATGAATCATTGATGGATAGACAGATAGATAGATTATAGACAGATTGATAGATGGATAGATAGAAAATTAGATGAATAGTTAGATAGACAAATATATAGATAGATTTAAAGATAGATAATGGATAGATATATAGATAGATTGAATGTTAGATATACAGATAGAATTATAAATAGATACATATTTTTGATTGATAGATTAATATACATATAGATATACAGATAGTTAGATAGATAGATAGATAGATCGATATACAGATATATAAACAAAATGATATACAAATAGTTAAATAGATAGAGAGATATATAGATATATTGATAGATAGAATGATAGATATAATAATATATAGATAGATTGACAAATATATAGAAATATAGATAGATATATATATAGATAGAGAGATAGAAAGATAAATAGAATGATAGTTAGATAGGTAGATAGATATATAGATAGATAGAGAGAGAGAGATAGATAGATAGATAAATCAACAGATAGATAGGCATATAGATAGCTAAATATATAGATAAATAAATATACATATAGATAGATAAATATATAGTTAGATATATATACAGTCAGAAAGAAAGAAAAGATAGATAGATAGATACACAAATAGATATATAGATAGACATATAGATAAACAAAGAGACAGATAGATATAAAGATAGATAAACAAATAGATATATAAATATATAGACAAATTTATAGAAAGAAAGAAAGATAGATAAATATATAGAAAGCAATAGAGATAGAATGTTTAATTGATAGACCGATTGATAGAAGGTTGATAGATAGATAGATAGATATAAAGATAGATAAATATATAGATAGATAGTCAGATAGATAAATAGATAGATAGATACATAAATAAAGATATAGAAATGCAAATAGAAACATATATTTATAAATAGATTGGGAGGAAGATAGATAGACAAATAGATAGATAGATATATATATATATATATATAGACACATAGATAGAATGATAGACAGAATGATAGTCTGATAGATAGATAAATAGATATATAAATAGATTGACATATAGATAGAAGATAGATAAATAGACAAATTGATAGAAACATAGATAGATAGACAAATAGACTTATAGATAGATAGATAGATACATAGATAGATAGGTATACAAAAATGATGGAAAGATAGATAGACTGATAATTGATAGAAAGATAAATAGATAGATAGATATATAGATAAATAGATACATTAAGAGATAAATAAATAGATTTATCGACAAATAGATTGGTATATAAAAAGATAGACAGATAGATAGATAGACAGATGCGCAAATAAGATAGATAGATAGATTTATAGATGAATTATATACATATTGAAAGAAGGAAAGAAAGAAAGAAAAATAGATAGATAGATAGAATGATTAAATGATAGATAGATTGATAGATGAGTCCATAGATAGATTGATCTAGAGATTGATAGATAGATAGATATGCATATTGATAAATAAATAGATAGACAAATAGATAGATAGACAGATTGATAGACAGCTAGATAGACAAATAGATCTATAGACTATATGAAAAAAAGAAAGAAAGAAAGATAGATAGATAGACTGACAGATAGATAGATATAGATAAATATACAGATATACAAATAGACAAATTAGAGAGGGAAATAGATAGTCAAACATACAGACAAACAAATAGATGAACAAATAGATAGATAGACAAATAGACAAATAGATACACACAGAAATAGATAGATAGATAGGTAGACAGGCTGAAAGATTGATAGATAGATAAATAGATAGATAGACAGATAGATAAAAAGATATATAGATAGTTTAATAGACAAATTTATATATAGATTGATTGATAGATTGATAGATAGATTAATAGATAAATTGATAGAAAGAAAGATAGATAGCTAGAAAGATTAATAGATATACAGATTGATAGATAAATAGATCGACAATTAGATAGTCAAATAGATAGACAAATAGTTAGACAGATAGATTAGTAGATTATTATACAAATAGATAGTTAGTTAGATAGATAGATATTTAGATAGATATAAAAATACATAGATAGATAGATATACAAATAGAAAAAAACAATTAGAGAGAAAGATTGATAAATAGAAAGATAGATAGATAGATAGATTGAGAGATAGTTATATATTTAGAAAGACAGATAGAAACATAGATAGGTAGATAGAAGGATTGACAAATAGATATACTTATATATAGACAAATAGATAGATAGTTAAATAGATAGATAGAGAGATAGATTATCATATAGATAGATAGAAAGATTGACAGATTGATAGACAAATATAAAAAATATACATAGTCATATTGATTGATAGAAATAAAGAAAGATAGATAGATAGACAGATAGATAGATAGATATAAAGATTTTCATATCGATAGACAGATAAATAGACAAATAGATAGATAGATACATAGATATATAGATAGTTAAATGTATATATTCAAAGATAGATATGAACATAATAGATAGAAATATACATAGAAAGATTGACAGATAGATAAAAAATAGATATACAGATAGATAGAAAGATTGACAGATAGATAAAAAAATAGATATACAGATAGATAGATAGACACATAGATAGACAAATAGATAGTAAGATATATATATAGATAGAAAGTTAGATAGACAGATAGATAGACACATACATAAATAGATATAAAGACTAATAGATAGATAAATAGATAGACAAATAGATAGAAAGATAAAAAGATAAATAGATCGATAGATAGAATGATTGATTGAAAGATAGACACATAGATATACAGATTGATAGTTAGATGCATAGTTAGATAGATAAATAGATAGATCGACATATAGATAGATAGATTATATAGATAGATAGATAGATAGATAAATAGAAACATAGACAAACAAATATATAGATTGAAATATAGAAAGATATATATATATATATATATATACAGATAGACAAATTGACAATCAGAGACATTTAAAAAATAGACAAATAGATTGATAGTTATATAGATAAATAGATAGATCGACATATAGATAGATAGTTATATAGATAGATAGATTGATTGATTGATAGAAACATAGACAAACAGATATATAGATTGAAATATAGAAAGATATATAGATAGTTAGATGTATAGATAGATATAGATATATATATATATATATATATATATATATATATATATATATATATATATATATATATATATATATATATAGACAGAAAGACAAATTGACAGTTAAATATATTTAAAAAATAGACAAATAGATAGATAGATAGATATATAGATTGATGGATATATAGATATAGATAGATAGTTAGTCTGTTAGTTAGTCAAGAAGGCTAATAGTCATGCATGTAGGTAGACATAGAAACAAATAAACACAAACAAATAAACATAAAGATAGACATATATACATACAATCATATAGACAGACAGACAAATATAAAAATAGACATGGAAATAGAGACACACACTTCAAATAGGCAGATATATATATATATATATATATATATAGTTTGATAATTAGATTAATAGATAGATAGATTGATAGATAGATATATAAACAAATGTATAGACATATTGATAGATAGATAGACTGATTATTAGTCAGATAAATATAATAATATATTGTTATATAGATAGACAGATAGACAGACAGACAGATAGATAAATAGAGAGAGATAGATAAATTGACAAATAGAAAGCAAATAGATAGATAAATAGATTGATAGACATATTAATAGAGTGATTGATAGACATATAGCTAGTAAAATTTATAGTAATAATGCTAGACAGATTTATAGACAGATTGATAAACACATTGATAGATTGATTGAAAGAGAGATTGATAGACATATATAAATATATAGATAGATAAACCAAAAGATTGATAGATAGATATAAAAATAGATCTATATATAGATAGATAGATACAAGGACAGATATATAGACAGATAGATAGACAAATAGAAAGAAATATATAAAATTTGATAGATAAACAAATGACTTACATATAGATAGATAGATAAATTGACATATCGATAGAAAGATAGATAGATAGATAGATAGATAGATAGATATAAAGATAGATAAATAAATAGATATTTATATTGATAGATAGATAGATTTATAGATATATAGATAGAAAGATAGATTGATAGATAGACAAATAGAATGATAGATAGATATACATATAGATAGATTATAAATAAATAGTCAAATATATTGATAGATTGAAAGATATACATATAGATAGATAAATAGACAGATAGATAGACATAAAAAAGGTAGAGATATATAGATAGATAGATTGATATAAAGATAGATAGATAAATAGATAGATAGATATATAGACATATAGATAGATAGATAGATAGAAATATAGATTGATAGAAGAAAGATAGTTAGATAAATAGATTGATAGATAGATAGATTGTTTGATAAATAGACAAATAGAAAATTAGATAGATAGATAGATAGACATACATACAAATAGATAAACAAACACACATATAGAAAAATAGATAGAGATATAGATAAATAGATTGATAGACATACATATAGATACAAAGATAGTCGGTTAGTTAGGTAGGTAGGCAGACAATCAAGCAGGCAGACACAGACAAATAGATAGAAAGACATGCAAATAGATAGTTAGACAAATAGATAGACAAATAAACATATAGACATACAAATAAATAGCCAGACAAACAAACTCATAGAAAGATTATAGATTGGCAGTTATATAGTTAGTTTGATAAATAGATTAATATACAGATTGATAAATAGATAGATAAACATATTCATAGATTGATATATAGATTCATATATAGTTAGATAGATAGATAGATATATATATACTAATATTTAGATAGATTGATCGACAGATAGATGGACATATAAATAGATAGATAAATCGAAAGAGAGAGAGTGAGATAGATAGATAGATATATATATATATACAAATAGAAATTTAAATATATAGATATAATGATATATATACATATAGATAGACAGATAGATAGAAAATAGCTAGATATATTGATAAAAAGAATGATAAACTGAATGATATAAAGATTGACAGATAGATTAATAGACAGATAGACAGATACATAAATAGATAGATAGATAGATATATCGATATATAGACAGATAAACAGATACATAGATAGATTCATAGACAAATTGAGAGATTGATGGATATATAGATAAACAGATAGATAGATAATTCGATAGATAGATAGACAAAAAGATTAACAAATAAGTTGATAAATATATAGAAAGAGAGATTGATAGATAGATTGATTTATAGATAGATTGACAGTTTGTTAGACAAACAGAATGATTGATTGATAATTAGATAGATCGATAGATATATAGATAGTTAGATAGAAAGACATATCGATAAACAAACAGATAGATAGATAGATAGAAATATATATATACAGATATATATATATATATATAGACAAATAGATAGACAAATAGATAGATTGATAGATAGATTGATAGATAGAAAGACTTATAGATATATAGATATATAGATAGATAGATAAACAAATAGATAAAAGATAAATATATAGATAGATATAAAGATAGATAGTTAGATATATAGATAGATAGATAGATAGATAGACATTTAGATTGATTGATAAATAGATGGATAAAAAGACAGATAGATTGAAAAACATTTAAATAGATAGATAGCCAGACAAAAGGTAGACATACAATTAGATATATAGGCATACAATCTATAGATATATAGATAGACATGTAGATAGTCAGGTAGGCAGGTAGACACATAGAAAAATAGACAAATAGATAGACAAACATGTATAAAGAGAGACAAAAAAAATAGACAGGCATACAAATAATTAGACAAACAGACAAACATACAGATAGTTTACAAATAGGTAGATATATAAACAATTTGATAAAAAGATTAATAGAAAGATTCATATATAGATAGAAAAAAAGCTAGATTAATTGAGAGAAATAATAATTAATAGATTTATTGACAAATATATAAAAAAATAGATAGACAAAAAGATGGACAGATAGAGAGATAGATAGATAGATAAAAGGACAAATAGGCATGCAGGTAGATATACAAATAATTAAAAGATAGAAAGATATATAGATAGATAGATTGCTTGATAGACAAATAAATAGACAGATAGATAGACGGGTAGATATTTAGATCAAATGATTCATTGATATATAGATAGATAGATTGATTAATAGATAGATTGATAGATAGACATATCAATAGATAGATAGATAGATTTATAAATGATAGATATATAGATAGATAGATAGATAGCTAGATAGATAGATAAACAGATAGATAGATAGATAGATAGATACACACACACACACTCTCTGATAGATAGATAGATAGAAAAATAGACAGACAGACAGATAAATAGATAGATAGACAAATAGATCGATAGGCATACACATAGATAGAAAGTTAGTCAGCCAGTCAGTTAGTTAGGTAGGCAGATTGTCAGGTAGACATACACACAGACAAATAGATAGATTGATAGGTAAATAGATCGATAAAAAAAGAGACAGACAATTTGATAAATAGATAAATAGATAGATAGATAGATAGACTTATTGATAAATAGTTATATACATAGATATAAAGATAGATAGATAGATAAATAGATAAATATAAAGATAGATAGATAGATATATAGACATATAGATATACAACTAGATAGAAAGATAGCTAGATAGATTGATAGAAAGAATGATAGACATAATAATAGAAAAAATAATAATCAGATTAATAGATACTTAGATAGAAAGATAGATAGATAAATAGATAGATAGATATATTTTTATATAGACAGATAGATACATACATAGATAGATTGATAGAAAGATAGATAAATAAATATATAGACAAATAAATAGACATGTAGCAACATAGAAAGATAGATAGACAGACACATAGATTGATAGATAGATAAAAAGATTATCAAATAGGTAGATTGATAGATAGATATAGAGACATATAGATAGATAGATAGATAGATAGATAGATATATAGATAAAAATAGAAAATAAAATGATTGATTGAATGTTAGATAGATAGGTAGATAGTTAGTTAGATAGATAGACATATCGATAGACATACAGATAGATAAATAAATAGGTAGATACATAGATAGATAGAAATATTGATAGACAAATAGAGAGATTGAAAGATATATTTATAGAGATATATATATATATATATATAGATTGACATATAGATAGACAGATAGATTGATAGATATATAGACATATATAACGATTAATAGATATACAAATAGAAAGTCAGATAGAAAGAAAGATAGATAGATAGCTAGATAGCTATATAGATAGAGATATAGAGAGAAGAGAGAGAGAAAAAGATAGATAGATAAACATATAGATATATAGATAGACATATAGATATACAAATATATAGATAGACAAATAGATAGATAGATTGATTGATTGATTGAATGATTGAAAGACTGATAGATATACATAAATATTGATAGATACGTACACAAATAGATAGAAGATAGATAGTTAGATAGTTAGATAGATAAATAGATTGATTGATTGATAGACAGACAGACAGATAGATAGATAGATAGAAAAATAGATAGATAGACAAACAGACAGATTGAAAATATATAAATAGATACATAGATAGACAAATAGGTAGACATACATATAGATAGACAGGCATACAATCTGTTAGTTAGTCAGGCATGTAGATAGTCAGGTAGGTAGGCAGACATAGATAAATAAGCAAATACACAGACAAACACACATAAAGAAAGATAGATCAAAAATAGATAGATAGTTATACAAATAAATAGATAGTTAGACACACATATTGACACACTATTGATATGCAGATATATAGACATTTTCATAAATAGATTAATAGACAGATTCATAGATTGATAGATAAACAAATAGAAAGACAAATAGATCAATAGATTGATAGACATATAGATAAACAGATAGATAGACAAATTGCTAAATATATTGTGAAAAAAATGATTGTCATAAAAATAGATAGATAGACATATATAAAGATAGATAGACATATATAAAGATAGATAGACATATATAAAGATAGATATATGGTCAAATAGATAGATAGATAGATAGGCAGATAGATAGATAGATAGATAGATAGACAAGTAGATAAATAAATTGATAGAAAGATAGATTGATTGATAGATATATAATCATATAGATAGATATGTAGATAGATAAAATGATTGGTTGATAGACAGATAGATATACAAATAGATAGATAGAAAGATTGATTAATTGACATATCGATAGATAGAAAAATTAATAAATAGATAGATAGACAGATTGATAGATAAATAGATGGATAGATAGATATACATATTATATATATATATAAAGACACTCCAAGAAAAAGCCCAAATAGCTAGACAAATTTCACTAGCTATATGGGCTTTTTCCATTGCTAAAAAGGAATAATGACGGAAATTATCCAAAGCTAAAGTGTTCATCACATAATATTAATCAGAATATAATTATTTTTCTTAGAATATAATTAAGAATAGTAATTAATATTTTTCTACTAGATACATACATATAATTCCGTAGATAATTAGCGAAGAAATATTCTCTAGCTATTTTCATTCCAATGCTATTTTACAATTTTTTTTACAAAAAATTTGATTATATATTTTTAAATTTTTATATAAAATTGAATGAAAACATATACTCTAAACATTTTTTTAAAATTAACAAAAAGAAAAATAATTTCAGAAATTATTCTGATATAATTGTTACATAGTTAAAGCAAAAACATAACATAGGTATATAATCATTTAAAATAAAATCATCATCTGCATCATTAGCTGATGCATTTGTGATAGCCTCTCCTACGTTGTTTCTCTGCTGGAAATCTATGTGCTATCTGTCTCATCGAGACCACTAACTGTGACTCCATATAGGGCTACTACTATTGTATTACATATGGTACTTCTCAATAAATTTATTTTGAACTTCTTCAACAACATAATTATCAACAATGAAATCATGAATCAAAGCCACAATATTATAAACTAATGAAGGCAACTCTAAACACAAAAGAAAACCTAACACATGTGAAGGAAAATATTACTTAATTTCTAGATGCACAGGTTGACCAAATCCAGCAGCTAAAGCATCTACAACAAGTTTATCTCCCAATTTTAAGCACTTTACTGATATCTTTTCATTCTTTTTAGGGGTTGCATATATGAAATAGTACTAATTATCGAATATGTTCCAGTCCCACGTCCTAGTCCAACACCATATTTTTCCCTTAAGTATTAAGGATCAAGACACTCACTGGAGCCTCCAAGTGGCTGACTTCAACACCATTAGCTAACACATTTCATTATTCTGAGACACCACACTTATGTGTCCCATGTTTCCCAAACGTAGATGATTATTTCTTCACCATATCCAACAACTCAAACCTATCAAAATGATATGATTCCATCAATTAACTAGATACATAAAATGATACACAAACTGATTATCAACTTGTTTTTTTAAACAAGAATACTAACACATGGAAATAATTGACACTCAATGTAAGGTGAAATATAGAGGAAAGTAGCAAAATCAAATGAGAATCAGCTGAGCAAACAACTGGTGCAAAATGGAAGAAAAAGAAGGGTGCTTTGACTGTGTATCATGCACCCTTGTTATTGCATTTGAGAAACCAGCACCAGCATCAAAATGTCCACCTTAATAAACAAACAACCACCAAAAACAGGCACCACAACTGGGAGTGTGGTTGCATCAATTTGTGTTGGCTCATAGTAAAGGAAGTAATATGGCATTCTTTTGGTCTTATATAGCTCTCCTCTTCTTTGCACAAGCTCAAACTACAATTTAATTTTAAGGCTCAAACAGCAACAATTTTAAGGCTCAAACAATATCAACACAAACACAAAAATTGTCATTTCACAGTAAAAACATTTCAAAAAACAAAAACAAAATCAAAATAAAAATCAAAATACTGGATGAGTCATCACCTCAGCATATTGTGCACCACCATCATGCATCTGTAGGTGACTATGCATGCCTCCTATCACACATTGTGCATGCATACTACCCTTATGCAAGAAGTTGTTGCCCATATTGTGCACGCACCTACTACCTTGTATTTCTTTTGTTATTACAAATAGTGGGGGGTTACCTTCTAGAATTTGTAATTTCTAACTCACATATATATCCATACATCTAATATTATGTTAGCAATTAAAATACATAAAAAAAATAAAATAAACACTCGATAATCAAAATGTCATATAACTAAGATTATTATATAATGGACAAAAATAATTAGTGCAGCTCAAATTAAGTAATCTCTTTAAAAGTATCCAAAATAAAAAAAATAAAAAAATCAACAAAAATAATATATTCTCTCAACACATGTTCATATATAAATCACTATCTCCTCAAATGTCATTATATTTAACATTTTTAAAAAGACTCAATTGACTCTCTTATAAATAAAGAATTATGATGGATTTACTATCAAAACTAAGAGGAGCTCAAATAGAGTGTGAGAAACAAGTGCAAAATGTTTATCAACCTCGAAAGAGATCTCAAACTTTCATAGCTTATCACATGTCTAAGATTGTTAAATACAACATGATATAAAATAATTATAATAAATTTATAAAACTAATTACATAGATAATATATGTAATATAAAATTAGATAATTACAAGATATTTGAACTTTTTTATGATACTTTCATATTTAATAGATTAAAAATTATTTCTTCTGTGAAATAGAATTAATTTTCTATGAACATAAGTTATCATTATTCCAAAAAATATATAAAAATATATAAAAAAGTCTTGCATTTCAACTTTCATAGAAAAAAAATATTAATTAGACAAATGTATTAATTTAAGTGAAAAAATTTCATAGAATGTATCAATCTATGCTCATGAAAAATAGATCAATAATATAAATCTTTTCATATGTAACAAATAAAACTTATCTTGTAATTAAAAATAATCAAGTAATTGTTGTTTTCTAATTTATATTAAACATGCTTAGTGATGGATTAGCCATTTTAACAAAATAATTGGGTCAGTTAGTTAATTAGGTCATGAGTCATGAGTGCCCAAAAACAACTCATGCCTAGGACCTAAGTAGCTCTCCACATGCCTTGTCTTGGGTAATGAGTCAGAATGGTCCGACCATGACCTTAGCACAAACAATTCTTAGGCAAGAGTAATGGGTCACAAGTAGCACATTGGGCGAGCCCACACCGCAACCACAAAAGGCATATAGGGCCACTAAATGTGGCTCAGCAAAACCCATGGTCTCATGCCATACACGACCATGCCATGATGAACTAGTTAGACACTCATACCCACGATAAAATGCTCATAAGAGTGCCCCAAGGACTGTGCCACTTCATCAAAACTCTTGACCTATGATACAAGACTTGATGGCCATAATCAATGACAAACGGTGAAAGTATATAGAATTAATGACCTATCAAAGGTACTACATTACACAATATATTTTTTATATTATTTATTTAATACATGAATACAAGAATACATAAAAATTTTATTAGAAAACTTCTTTTTACTATGACATCCTTTTTTTTAAGTGTTAAACATGAATCCAAACAAAAGGTAATCTCAACAATTTTTATATTATGATTTATCTCAATCCTAAAAATAATCTAAGTGAAGGAAAAATCAACATATGCTTATCTTGCAATCTGAATTAGTTGCCACAAATTGCCCTAGTGATAAAGAAGCTTCCCTCTGACTCTCAGGGCAACATGAGCTATTTATTAGGAAAAATCTTTAGAGAATTATTAAAAGCAAATTTAAATAGCAAAATTATAGTAAATCAAAGTAAATTTAGATAGTAACTTTGATAATGATATAAAAATAAAATTTGATCAGATACATAATGAATAGAGATTCAGTTTTCCAAAAAAAGATACAAATGGAAGGCCTAAGAAAATAGATAACAAGCTGCAATGCCCTAGCAGATAGAACTTCTTTCTTAATGTTTGGAGATGAGTGAACCAAATTTCCAATCACACCTACCTGCAACAATAAAAATAATTGGTCCAAATAAGAAAATAAAGGCCAATATCAAAATTTTAGAATAATAATAACTAAAAAAAATAATAGAGGTCCCAATTTTTAAGTAAAGTTACTACTTCATAATGTATAGCAACATCTTCTGAGCACAATAATAAGATGAGAGTGGGAAGATAATCGCACTCGAAAATCTGAAAAGTCAAAAAAATGCATTATTTCATTAATAAAAATATATTATATATAATATAGTATTTCATATATATATATATATATATATATATAATGGTTATAATTTTTAAGAATTCAATTTATTTTGTATGAATATAATATGAAATAATTATAAAGGCATTAAATTTCATATTATTTGATATAATTTATAATTTATAAAATTCCAAAAATTACTTATAGTGATAATATCATTAAAAAAAGTTATATTTATTATTTTAATAAAAATAAAATATTAAAAGCTAATATTAAGGATTTTACTCAATTGTTTATTTCTTATAAATTCAATAGGGACAAAAAATAAAACTCGAATTTAAATCAACTTAGGATCAATTTGGTAATACTTTTCAAAAGTGTTTATGTGGCTAAAAATAATTGTAAGTATTTTTACGACAAAAAATTTCATTAGTACTATTTTAAATAACTCATTTGAAATCCTAAAAAAATACTTGAAGTGTTCTTTTAATAAGAACATTGAGATATTTACTTTTTAAATCAACAAAATTTTTCTTGAAGTAATTAAAATATTCATGTATTAATCTTTAAATATGAATTTATTTTATTTTAAATTTTATTAGAAATTTTAAATTTTTTATATAATTCAAAACTTTCAAATCTCTTAGTAATTATTTTTTAAAATATTTTTATAATCATAAAAATATATATTAACTTTAAATAAATAAATATTTACATGTTTATTTGTTAATATAAATATTTTTATAATTTTTTTATTTAATCATAAAATTAATTATTTTTGCTTTTGTTAATAGTAATTTTTATGTATGTTCATTTATTAATTAAAATAACTTAAATAATGATTATAATTACATAAATAATTATTTAATGTTTTTTAATACAAATATTAAAATTTTGTAATAAAATATTTTAGAAATATATTTTGTATAATTTTTAAAAATTTTATAATCATAAAAATTGTTATTTTTATCTATATTAATATAAATTTGTATTTGTATTTATATATATATTTGAAATTTTTATTTATAATAACCTATTTTTATAATTATATAAGGAGAAGGTGCCTTCAATGAATGCTCATCCATAGACCATGAAAAACCTTTAATATACAAAATTATATAAAATATTTAAACATATAATAAATAAAAAAAATTAAATTAGTATAGATTAGCAATGGAAATTATCAGCCCAAATAGCTAAGGAAAAATTCATAGTTAAATGCATATATTTTGTTAAAATTATCATTTAAGGAATAATCACTTGCAATTAAATATAAAATTGTAAAAAAAATATAAAATATTATTTAGCAAGGGAATTTGTCTTGAACTAATTAGCTAGGGATCATCTATCTCTAAAGTCATTGCTAAAATGCCAACATTCTTTGCCGGAAAATTAATGATAATTTTAGATAGGGATAATTTTCAATAAAATTTTTGACTCTAATCCATCACAAATCCATCACAAATATATTTCAATGCAAAATTAAACATTGCTTACTATTCCCTAGCTAATCCATTGCTAATTATCAAGGGTTTTATCTCTAAATAAATTTCCATAGCTAAACAAATATTTTCTTTTAGTAAGATAGAAAACTAGATAGACAGACAAAAAGATAGAAAGATAGATAGATATATAGATTGATATATAAATAGACTGATAATAAACAAAAATATAGATAGATAGATAGATAGAAAGATAGATAGATATATAGACCAAAAGAAAGCCTGATAGATATATAAATAGACCAAAATAAAGGTTGATAGATAGATAAATAGATAGATATATAGACATATAGATAAAAGATAGATAGATAGATAGACAAATAGATATAGACAGATGAATAGAAAAAAAACAAACAAAAGAAAATATAGATAGTTCGAAAGAAAGATAGACATATAAACATATAAAAAGTCATACACTCAGTTAGTTAGGCAGGTAGATAGTAAGATAGGTAAAAAGATAGATAGAGAAATATACAAATAGATATACAATAGACAAAAAGATAGACAGAAAAAATTACACATATAATAAATAGGTAGATATATGGACAGATTGATAGATAGATTGATAGACAGATTGATAAATATATTGATATATTGAAAGATAGATAGAAAGACAGACAGACAGATAGATAGATATAAAAACTAATAGATAGATAGTTAGAAAGATAGATTGATGAATAAATAGAAAGATACATAGATAAACAGACAGACAAAAATATAAATAGATAGATAGATAGATGTATATAAAAATAGATTTATAAATAAATAAAAAAGATATATAGAAAGATAAAAAGATAGATAGATAGATCGATCGATGGACAGATAGGTAGATAGATTGATACATGGAATGATAGATATTGGTAGATAGATTGATGGATAGATTGATAGACAAATAAAGATAGATAGATTGATAGACAGATAGATAGACAAAAGATAGATAGATAGATACATAGATAGACAAATAGATAGAGAGAGATAGATAGATAGATTGAGAGATAGTTAGATAGATAGACAGATAGATAAAGAAATAGACACACATATAGAAAGACAAAAAGTTTGATAGATATATTGAGAGTTAGATAGGTAGATAGATAGACAGATTTATAGATTTATAGTTAGACATTGATAGAGATAGATAGATAGATAGATAGAAATAAAGATAAATGGATAGATGACCAGATAGATGATCAGAAAGATAGAGATATAGAAAGATAGTCAGATAGATATAGATATATATATATATATATATATATATATAATATATATATATATATATATATATATAAAGATAGACTAATAAATAGATAGATGGATAGAAAGGTAGATAGATAAATAGATAAAAAGATAGAGAGATAAACAAATTGATACAGATAGATAGATATTTAGATAGATAGATAGATAGATAGAAAGATTAGATGATAGAAGATATGACAAATAGATAGACATAAGATAGAAAGATTGAGAGAGATAGATAGATAGA
>JAREIK010010421.1:0-11881 GCA_029783825.1 Sapria himalayana
TCTTCTTGGTAACTAATAATGGTCTTCTTAGCTTTAGCTTGCCACTCGAGGGTATTTTTGCTCGTTCGCACTCCCTCCCAGGGTAAGCTAGGAGAAGGTAATATCAGTAGCTCGACTCGAAGATGAAGGTGACGGCTAGAGATGATTGATTCCCTAAACCCGCACTGAATATGAGATCGTCCCGATGTGGTTGTCAACGAGAAGTAGCTCGGAGGGTACGATCAGGGGAATATTCTCTTTCCGAATGTCTCATTCAGTTCTCTCTCCCGTAGTGAGTGTGAGACAGACAGGCCAGTCGATTTCAATAGCCCTCAGAGCGTGTCTGTCCCTACCCTCTGTTATGATTCTAGAGTTGGTCTTCCTTTCACTGGCACAGCAGGCTGTGGGATTTGGGACACCGTGTACAGTGGTGGCACTTCTTCTGGCCTGTCACTTGGTCTATCTCAGGATTTGTAGGGACTTGACAGAGGTAAAGAAGCAAGGCTGATTTCAAATAAGATGGATGGCATTCGCATTAGAGTGTGAAGGCGTTGGGAAAAAATGAATAGAGATTGAGCTTAGCGAGCTAGCCAAGCCGGTAAGGAAAACTCCGTATATTCCTAAAAGAAAGCCCCCAGCTCCTGAACAAGCTTCTGACGGAGGGTGGTAAAATGGTGTCAAGGAAGGCCGTTCTAGATAATCGAAAGAGTGGAAAAAGACGACAACTAAACACGCATCAGGCGAGTCAGGTATATAATCGCTTACTTGCTAGAGTCAGGAATTCTGAATCGCTTAGTACGCTAGTGCCCACGGAGCGGTATAGGAGAAGAACATACTAATGGAATAAAATAAGCCTGGAATAAAGAAGCTCCTAGCCTTACATAGACTTATGCTCTTCTCTTAGCTTAGCGCGCTCTAGCTTTATGCTCTTAGCCCACCTACCTTCTTTCTTGGCTTACCGAGCTCGAGTACACCCGCTCCCTACATTCATTCTCTTTTTCTAGTCTGATCATGGCATATGTAATGCTCATCTATTCTATAGTCAAAGCCATCCTTAGCAACGTGCCCCGGTTGTCATTTTGTCTTTGTGTGTCTGAATGGGACCTTTCCTCGTGAATTGCCTTCTTCGATCGAGGCATGATCAGGGGCAGGATTCACTCTTGTACGGCTTTCTCCATATGGGTAATCCTTAGTATACTAAAAAACGGAGTAAAGAATTCAAATGGAACGGAAGAGCGTGAAAATGGCTTCCGACCCCTTGGGCCGGTGGGATCAGATCAGAAAGGCTTAAGCTTGTTCTACGCTTTAAAAACTGAGCTTCACGGCGATCCTCGAATTGGGAGGAAGCACCTCTTCAAAGCTACGTGAGTGCGGAACATGCTATCTTCTTGATCTCATTAGCATAGGCAGTTGAGTCGACGCCTGCCATACCAACAACCCCGAAAGGATCAGTCCCAAGATGTCATGTCATTGATGATACATCAAGTTCGCGCTCGTAGGGGCAATTCCCGCTTAGGTGTATCTACTTAAGAGCGGGAGCGGGGAATCTTCCTACAAGTAAGCACCAACTCAAATGTGTTCAAACAAAAATACTAAAGAAAACCAAACCAAATTAGCTTGAAAGCAGGAATGAAAGCTAATAAAGGCCCCCTTCTCGGGATAGGTGGGCTCATCCTGACTACGTTTCGCCGGTATTCTATGGTGTATGACCACTACCACTTGAACGACTGCGGACATCTTTTGAATTGAAATAGAAAATGCCAGACTAAGGATTGTTTTCTTTTTTAAAAAAGGCTTCGAGAAACCGCCTTTGACAGTGACCAGAGGCCATCGGAACAGATCTCTCACTGGTATACCGAAAAGTCATCCGAAGCGGCCGCCCTTTCTCAGTAGGGAACAATCCGGCCCGACATCCAGAAGTGTTTTGATTTCGGACATTGGACCGGCGTAGAATTTCCATATTTGAGATGGATGAAGGGCTTCGGCAAGCACCAGGGCCCGCACCCATTCCTGTACACATACACATGTCGGCGTAGGTAGCTGTGTCACGCTAAGTAACTTATAGATCCTTGCCTTCCTATGGTGTCTCTTTTGCAACGGTAGTCAGTACTTGGGATCTTAGTTCTACATGCCGGAATTGGATCTACTATTAAGTATTGTTAAAGGACAACTGATTCAAGCTTCGTGAGTGGTTATGCCGGCATTCCCTTACCGGATTCCATTCTTTCGGTTAGGAAGGATCTGTTTAATAAGAAGCAGCTATATCATCCGCAGCAGATCTTATCGTTTTGGACGTCTTTCCTTGGCACGAAGGCTATAAGCATCGATCAGCGGTAGACGAGGCTTTCTCTGTTCACGACCCGGTGATATTGAATTTTTCTTTGGCTTTAGCTGGGCACCTTGGCACTAGGATTTTTATCAAAACAAAGAGTCCTTTTCGGTTTTGGGTCTGAGGGTTGGTCTTCTTTGTACCGAAGGAGAAGAAAAAGAGAAGATAGGCAGTAGTTATGCTGGACGATTGTATTCTGCCACGTCATGGAAGTCCTTTCTTGCTTTATTTGGACAAACCTTTTAATGTAATTTTTTATCTTGGTCCGAGGGGGCTAAGACTTTCAAAGAGTATTCGTGCAAAGGTCGGATTCACCCCATAGAAGCTAATAGACAGACGCTTGCTTACACGGAAAGTATTCCCAAAGCTGATTATTCCATCTGCACCTAAAGGAGTTAAGTTGCTATTGAGTCAGATCTGGGATTCGTTTCAAAAGGAATATCATCTGTCCATTCAATCGGAATTCCTCTTTCCCTTATTCTATGTCATAAGGTCCGAAAGTCTAACCCCTTTCACTTTAAGGCAGTTAGTTCAGTTGCTTTCCTTAGGGCCTTCTCTAACAACCGATTCTGTAAGAGCTGATTCAACAACTACCGCTTACGGACACACCGGTAATTGAAAAGAGCGCTTACTCCTCTTCTGCAGCAAAAGATCTGCACAGTCCTCGTCTTTTCCTAGTTCCTTCCTCTTAGATTCACTATGTAAGTTGCTTTAGCTTACTGCAGCTGATTCGAAAACACCGGTTGCGGTCTTTTTGGCCTTTTCCTTCCTAATCAAATTCCAAGCCTTAGGGCAAGAAGTTTCAAGCTGGAAGGCAAGTTTCGTACGTGATTGGATTTCGTTCCCCGGTGACATCTTTCCTCCTTAAGTCCCACAACTAGAGAAGGAGAAAGCAAAAGACTAGTCCACGAAGAATAGCCCTAGTTAGGATCTCTGTCCCCTTCTTAAACTATGGCATGCCTCCTCTTCTACTGAAGGGGATTCTCGAACAAAGGAAAGCCCTCTTTCAATTAAAAGGCAAGGAAAGCCTCAACCTTTGGAGCTCGTGCCTTACTTCTCTATTGATCTGACCCTCAAAAGGGCTCGATTGAGACAGAGAGTAAAGGTGCGAATCGGCAGTTTATGGTATAACTAGCAATAAATGTCCAATATTCCTGTAATGGAGATCTTCTTTTATGTCACTTCCGGGGGATAGATTTTCGAACAGAATATGTGCGCCATGCCATGGATTCTTTCATACTATTTATGCTAGCTTTGCTCTTGCTCGTCAGTAGAATATATCCAAAGTAAGGGCTATTCCCAGTTCAGGTCACACAAGCTACCTCACTTGACTAGAAAAGCAAAGGGCAGAACGATTCTTGTCTCACTTTCTCTCCCGTCTGAGACCTGGTAGTCTTAAGTAGGGACATCCCACCCGTGGATATAAACCTCTGAGAAAGACCCCTTCTTCCGCTCAGCTACTATTCTTCCTAACATTGGTATGAGATTGCTACTATTGGGATATCTCTGGACTTGCTTACGCACTAGTGAAAGTCCCTATCTGCCTTCATGAAAGCCCTAAGGATAGAAAGTGACTAGCGTTCCTAATACTCTGTCTTCAACTCTTTCGAAAGAACAATTCCAGGAAGTGGTATGATCGAGCAGATCCACGAATCCTTTTTCTGTCAACGAATCCCAGGTCGGAGATTTCCGCTTCCCCATTAAAGCTGTGGGAGTAGGGATTGAAGCTGAGACTATGCCTTATGGAGGCCTAACGAGTTATAAACCTGACGAGGGCTAATTGAGTCTAACTGAGAGTTCTCAGTAGTCTTTCCTTCGGTAAAATGACTGTCTAATTTAGAAGAAGTGAGTGCCTCTTGGGAAGAGGCGCGAACGGAGTCATAGTATTCTTTAAGTAGTTATTGAGTATCAGGAGTCTTACCTTCGCTTCCTGTATTAGATATAAGCAGTGAGTTACCCACTTGATAGGGGCACGAACGGTGTGAGCGAACTCGGTGGCCTGTCCTAACCTTTCGGTTGAGTTAGCATCTGCTTTCTCTTTCTCCTCTGTTCCGGAGGCTTAGCGCTTGAGAAGTTCTTCGTTGCATCTTTCACTGGGTGTTTACTTACTTTCGTAGTTCACTAGATGGCAAGGTTGAGTTCCTTTCAGCTGTCACAGGTTTACTTACTGACTTAGGTCACAAAGCTAAGACGCCTTAGAAGGGAATAGACTGAGAATGGAAGGGTTACCCCCCGGTTTAGTATTACCGTGTGTCTTTCCTCTCCCTTTCCTCGAAGTCCTATCTGTTTCTAGCTATAAGAATAAGAACTCTCAGAATAAGGCTAGCACGCCGAACCTAAAAAGGGGAAAGGTAACTGCAGTATCTACATATAGATGGTAAAGACAAGAAAGTGCAATGTAGCTCGTGTGCGAAAGAAGCATAAAGGGCATTCCGTCTTCAATGAGGAGATGAAGAGTAAAAAACAGGCAACAGATTATGAGATTACTGGGATGAGCCTCCTGGGGCGATCGAATGCCGAAGCGAGACGAAGTTGGAGGCAAGGGCGGAACCTACACCAGTCAAAGTGGCAAAGCCTTTTTACGTATAACGATTATGAGGAAAACATCCATTCGGGAACAAAGAATGGACATAGAATCTACCGAGCACTCAAGATTACACCTGATTATCCATCCTTGGAAAAAGTACTATACCTTTCTGGAAAAGAATACTAATAATAAAACGGAGAATTTCGCTTAATTGGGTGATTCAGGAGAAAGAGAAAGCACTAATTCGAGGTCCCATTATTATGTCTCTCTGCTGGATCTGTATCCTATATGTCAGGTAGATCAAAGAATTGTATATTGAATTGCATAGAAGAAAAGGTGGTAGAGAGTCAAAGATGCACCAACGGCTCTGTTAATGCGAATGCGAGTAAGGCTGCTCTGAATTTGGAATGAGACGTATTGGATAATAAAGAAAGCGGTCCTCCTGTTGTAGCCATTAGCTAGACATCCGCTTCGCTTCGTAGCGATAAAGCTGGTTGCTAGTGGCTGAATGAGCGATAGATGTTAGTATTACGGCGAGGAAAGATGCATGACTAGATCTTGTACTTTACTTACTCATCAGTAACGAGATTAGATACCTTCCTTAGCTTAGTCGGATTCTAACCCTGTCGCCTTTGGTCCTTCAATATAAAGGTTCCTTCAATCGGGTTATCGGATATTCACTGATAGCAATCCAGTTAGTTAGGTCTCGTGAACCGACTAGAATGCTCTTGGTTTAGTTTAGAAAGGACTGCAGAACTTAGAATTCTTTCAAAGAGCAGAACAGGATTCTTACAAAGAGAAAGCGCTGACCTCTAGTCTCGATTTGCCCTAACAACTTTCCTGCCTTACTAAAAGGGCTAGGCTGTCCGGCGGACAGCATGAAATTCCGAGCATGGCTTCGCCTATTACAACCGTGCTCTATCACGAACAGGTTGAAAGCAAGATTGCAAGAAGTCGAGTTGGGGGTTGGCTAATTCGCCCATACAATAGAAGAGGGAGAGCAATCAACGCTATGGCTACTTGAGGACAATTCCCGCCTTAGGACCCCTACTGTGACAACAGCTACTACGCATCCTACATCCTAAAATGCTATCAAGCATATCACCATGACCTGGTACAGAACCAATCCTCACTTTTCGACGGGCGTTCTAACAGCAGTTACACAGCCCCTTAATTAGATAGCTGTCAGTGAAAGAAGGGTACTAAGTTGCTGGAATGCGGCTAGCTAGTTTACTTACTTGTTTGTACTCCCATCTTCAACTCAAAGAAGAAGCAAGCTATTTCCTGCGCAGGACATTCTGTCCACCTAGCTCGCCTAACTACTGAAACGAATCAATCTCCCACTTCTCCTACGAACTACCATGCTCTAACTCCAGTTTACAGAAAGCTAAGCTTGCTTGTTTCACAGACACAGACCTTTTCCCCTAACGGCCGTAGCCCCGTCTGCCGGCTCATCTGTTTACCCAGCTTGCTTATACCGCTAGCAAGAAGCAATCCTTACCTTAGCTACACAGTAGGCTATTTAAAAGGTGCGGCTAGTCAGGAGTCGAACAGAAGCATGAGTTGAGTGGTGAGGGGGAACGAAGTTGGCTTGTTAGAGCTAGGCTGTTGAGTTAAAGTAAGCGAGCTAGTCATACGAGCCAGTGAGCTAGGCAGCTTGCTGTAGTTGCTACGGTAAACTGGAGTGAAACGAGTTGGCAGTAGAGAATGAGGGCTAAACATGTCGTTGGAACACTTTCACAAGGCCGTGACGGAGATGCGAACAAAGCAAGCCGCAGCTCGCGATCATAGGAGCTATGGACTTCGGCACTTAGAGCTAATCGTCTCCTAGCTGTTCTTTCCGAGTAGCATTAGCAAAAGCGAGCGTAAGGGAAATGGAACCACAAAGACTGATTTGGAATTCACTTCAGAGATCTCAAAGTGGCTTTTGAGATAAGTGGTGAGTGGACAGGACGGATGGAAACTAGAGCTAAAGCAAATCTTTAGTTCGAAGTTCCCTACTACTAGTAAGTATTAGTTGCTAGGAAGCAAAAAGGGCATGACATTCTTGCTTTGGGTTGGGAAGCACTGCAATCCTACAGGAAATTATGGCAGGGAAATTCTTGCAGGGGCATGCCATTTTGGCTATGGAAGCTGGATAACCGCTTGTGGCAGCTAGAGCGTTGTTAGCTCAAAGATCAAGAGGTAAAAGAGGAACTGCCACTATGTACTTAAACGAGACTGCTAGGTTCTTGACCGAGCCTGATAAGTTGTGGTTGGTATGCGGCATTGTCTTAGGCTGTTGCTTACCGATTAGCCCGGCCTACGCCTTAGCTTGCTTCCTTTACTTCCCAGAGTATGAACTCCTAAGCCAAGGAAATAAGTCAAATCCCATGTGTTGAGCATATAGCTATAGCTAACGTTTCTGCTTGCTTGGACTTCAGATCTTATTCTTTCCTCTGCTCTATCAATCTAGTCTGTCTTCAGTTGATGTGTAAGAGGGAAGCCCCCTACAAAGATGATATGGAAAGAGGCCTTTGCCAATAGACCGTGCTCGACCTGAAAGTGCATTCCCTTTCTCGACAGAAAGAACTTACCAACTGGATGAGAGATAGTCCTTCCGAACTCATGGGACTTAGAAGTTCCTCAAGAAAGAGAAAGAAATCATTCCTTAGCCAATAAAGCCTGACTTATTCTTCTTTTGTTTCTTGCCCCCCGATAAGCTAGGCCCCTTAAGGCTAAGTGTAAGTGATTCTAGTAAGGAATGGAATCATGTACTTTTCGAAGCAAGCCATTGCGGATCATCTTGTTTTTCCTTTATCTGATTGGCAACCTAGTCTTCTACTGATGCCATAGCCCTCCTAAAGCTTTCCTTCCCACTCAAAGGATATATGTAGAGTTCGCCGATAAGAAAGATCCATTGATCACGTTAAGTGCACAGAGCTATACCCCTATCGGGTTGGTCGCTTTTCGCCCTACCTCTTTCGCAAATACCCTTTTATTGTCCCTAGATATAGCACGTTTATGAACCTATCCTAGATATGTGCCTTTCGGGCGGAATAATCTATTACACCGGAGTAAGGTAGGGTAGCTATATATTGGAATTCCAATTCCCTCTTTTCAGCCCGGATCTATTTCATTAGTAGTAAGCCGCTAGTCCCCCGAGTCAGTAAGTTGAGACAGAAGTGAGAAGTTTCAGTTAAAATTACGTAATTCCATTTTGTTCTGAAAGAGAGTCGATGTAATTGAGACCGAAGGGAGAGTTCTTGAGCACTGTAAGGGGAAGGGGAGACTATTGAATACCGTAACCTTTGCAGCGCAGACATAGTCTATTTTAGTGAGACTTCCGGAGTGAAAGGAATCTGAATTGGAGTTAGTGAAATCACCATTCCACATAGAATGATAGAATTATTTTCTTGCTTCCTGGCGATAACCATCATAGCCTATCAGATATAGATCAGTACCAAATCACTATGTTGAAGCAAGTTACTTTGAAAGCCTGTATCCGTATTAGAAAGCGAGTAAAAGCTTAGCTTACCTGTGAAGAGTGAAGAAAGCCAGAGTCTTTTTAGCCAGTTGCTGTCCTTCTAGTTGCTTTTATTTCCGCCCTGGCGGGATTGACTTTGGATTCTTCTCTTTTTCCCTTGGAGTAGGAGGCTTTTCTATGGAATGATGTATAGGGGGTGGCCGCATATAGCGTAGTATAATATTGGCCTGAGGCTGGAATACGTGACCTTTCCACTGTGCCTTTGAAGGAGCGTAAACTCTGGGGCCTATCCTTACTAGCTACAATAAGGAGCTGTAAACCTAGGTTTCCTTTCCAATCATTCTAACCTTGACTACTCTACCATTCCGGCTATTATAGAATCTTTCCTACTCTCTAAAAGCATATATCAACCTGCCTCTACTGTCTAGAGTTAGTGGGGCAGTCCCTCTAAGTGGATAAGCTCAAGATTAGTAATTCGATTTATCTTTCCTTTCAGCTAGTGCTTGAATGCTCTTTTGGTTTATAAGAAACACTTTTGTAAAGCTATTCACTCGACCTATAGGGAAGAGGAAGGCAGTGTCAGTCTTAAGGGTTTTGGAGTCCTTCTGCAAGCAAGCGCATCTAATGTAATTGATAAACCTTTTCGTTAATAAGCCCTTCCAACTAATTCATTCGATCTACCCTCGTAGCAGTTGTCCCAGTATCAAGAGGGTTTCTTTCCTCCGTAGTATATTACCTGGTAAGGGAGGGAGTACGATAAAGAAAGGGACTGCTTAAAAGAAGACCGCTTTTTCCTTATAAGATACCGGCTTGTGTGAGTGCATCGCTTTCCAATGTTCATTATTTGATTTACTTATCATTTATGTATATACTTTTCAAGAGCTATCACATATCCCAACCATCTAGAGTGGCCAGTACTCCCAACCTGATAGTTGAAGTGCAGGATAGCCCTGCAAAACTGTATTGCAGAGAAAGTCTTGCAGGAGCTAGGGCGCGCTAAGCGATTCATAATTCCTTGAGGTGGCATTGGCCTAGTCTTTTACTAACCCCCGCTGGATTCTAATCATTCCCTGTTTGATGGGAGTGGCTTGACTTGAAAGGATCTCTGTCTGTTCCGTCTAAGCCAGGGTAGGAGTTGGATCGCCATCCCTCGCACCTCTTATTGTGCTAAGGGTTTTTTTTTTGATAGGGTCAGCCTTCTCTCCGCAGTGGTCCACCTTAGTCTATGAGAAATGCAACTAGTGGTCCCTCATTTGATCTTGGTGTGGAACCTGATGGCTAAGAGAAAAATGAAAGCTTTAGAAGTGAGATCTCACTGTCTGCATTCACTCCTTTTATGTGGAAAGAATTTCGTGAAGAAGCCGATTCGAATGTTCTCAACTCCGCCCAGCATCGGCCGTAGCGTAGCCTTGTTCTAAGGACGATGTGAACAAGGGGAATGCACGAGAAAGGGGTATTCTCTTGGTTGAGTTCCATAGTTTCGCTTACTACTAGGATAGGTGAAACTAAATGATTCTGTGCTGTAGTTTCAGTCGTTACAGCTTGCTAGTAAACTTATAGTCGTTAGCGCTAGGAATTGCCACTAACAAGGAAAAAGTCGATGTTGAACAACCACCAAGATGGGTACAGGACCGAGAATCCATGAATGGAAGCACTGCTCGGAGAAGAAATAACATGAACGAACCATCTCGAGCACAGGTCTCGGTTAGGCATGTTGGTGCCGTACCGTATCACATGAAAGGATTGGGAGGCATGCTTATGATTATGATTCATGACATAAAGGATTGGGCCGGTAAGGCATGATTCATTTATTGATTGGGAGGATTTCTTCTAGGATTGCTCGGGCTCTGCTAGGGATTGTTCATCCCCACCTACCTATGCCTATGGTCCACTTACTATCAACCCTCGAAATCATAACCTTTTTTAACGGGATGTGGAAGCATATCCAATCTATTACGTAGATGTGAGTAGCTTTCGAAGCCTGATTCAAGGTGGCCAAGTGGGCACTAGAAGCTAAGGAAGCTCCGGAAGAAGTTCATCGACAACACCAAAGAAAACGGATACCGAATCAGAAGTCAAGGCACAGAATAATTGTTTCAATGGAAGTAGTTTCTAGCTTACGCTACCCCCATTGGAGTAGTTCGCCTGTACCCGTACGGAGAAGAGGTAGTTCGCTCACTAAGCCCAATCGATCCTTGCCTAAAAGGCCATGTTCCAAGCTAATGCGACTCTAGAATCAATCAAATCTAAAGGAGATGCCCTATCGGGCTTTCACGCGTTCGGAAGATCGGGCTTGAAAACGATGGCTTTGACTCGCCTTTTTTGAAGATGACTTCGAAAGCTTTCCGTTCTCCTATGATGGTGATGGCACTCCAAAATAGGGTTCTTTTGAGCCCTGATAAAGTCTTAGTCGCCGTAGTGTGAGAAGTGGAATGATTGGAGAGTGTGATAAGTTGGCAATTTTGAGTCTCTTTCTAGATGTGTATATGCGGTGGGGTGCCACCAAAGGAAGATAACTCCCTGTCTCTAAATTTCCTCCTTCCGGCCCTGAAAAATCCTCCCTTTCAATAGCTTGGATCGCTCAGTGAATCGGGAAGGACGACCAAGACGAAACAAAGGATGTGTTACTAAACCATCTCTTTTGGCTCAACTAGAGATTTTTGGAAGGGAGAGCTGCAGATCGAATTACGATACAGATCCCCCCTAGCGTTCTTCTTTCTACTTTGATAGCGGTACGGATGAACAACGAAATGGAGGATCCACTAGAGCACTGATTTGGCCATAAGTAGGGAGTCCCAATCCTGATGTCGATGATTGAAAAAGACGGGGAGGATGCCCAACCAAGCCATTTGATAAAGATTTCTGGGTAAACCAAATAAAAACACGGGGGAATGCACTTCATTTATCATTTTAAAATAATAATTTACTAACTCTCCTCTACGCTCGATCTCTCCCGACTGACCTTAAGCGGGATTCGGTATAGAATTGCTAACCCATCGTTGAACAATACCTCTCCTTAAACCGGAGCTGAAACGGCCCGCCGAAGCAAACCTGTGTATGTGTAGCCCAAACCTGGTCGAGAGGTGATTGAGCAGAGCGGAGGAAAGTGCATCTAGAAGGAATCAGCTTAAGATCGCCACCCTCCCTTCTCCCAGAGCTCATTTGTTCAAGATCGGTAAGAACCCGGCTGTAAACAGCACTTTGGGACCGCCTCTACTATTTTCTTTTTTCTTCGGAGCTAAGGGTGGAAGTTGACCAGCCCATGAGACGAAGCAATCTTGGACCCTCTTGGCTGCGCTGTGCTTGGATGCACTAGTATTCCACACGCCAGCGATGAGATGAAAACCGCCCCCATTCAGTGGTTCCCGTGCCACCAGAATGGCATGGCATCGAAAGAGTGAGCGGAACCTGTCCCTGAACCAGCTCGTGAGTAGAATCCGCGCGTCAAAGCAGTTTTGATTGCCGCTGACTGGCTCCTTCCCGGAAACTGGATTGTCGATATCGACCGAATTGGTACTAACTGAAGAAGAAAAGATCTTTTTTCTATGTTCCAATAGGGGACGGAGAACAACTACGTACC
>JAREIK010010422.1:0-49622 GCA_029783825.1 Sapria himalayana
TATTAATAGATAGTATTAATTTATAATTTTATAGATAGATTTGAAAAATAAAAGATAGAAAAATAGAAAGATATATAATAGATATATATATAGTAGTGTTTATACACATTTTAGACAATAGATAAAGATATATATATATAAGGATAAATAGATAGATAAGAGAAATTTAGATAGATAAATAGACAGATAGATGCAAAGACAGATAAATAGAAGATTAATAGACTATAGATAGGTATATAGATAAACATATATAGATAATAATAATACACAGATATAATAGAATAGATTGACAGAAAGATAATAGATATATAATAAATAGATAGTTAGTATGTTAGATAGAAAGATATTCAGATAGATAGATAGATAGACACATTGATAGATAAATAGATAAACAATAGAGATGATATATAGATATAAGATACATAGATACATAGAGATTGATAGACCAAATTTATAGATAAATAGTTAGAAAGTAGATAGATAAAAAAGATAGATAGATAATAGGTACATATATTATATATAGACAGATAGAATGCCACATAGATAGATAATAGATTAACAAATATTTATAGACAGATTGCTAGACAAATTGATAGACATATTGATAAACAGATAGATAGACATATTGAAAGACAATAGGTATATAATTAGATAGTGAGATAGATTGACACAAAATAGATAGATAAATAGATAGACTAATAAATATACAGATAGATAGAAAGAGAGAGAAAGAAATACAGAGATAAATATACAGATAGATATACAAATATATAGATTGATAGATATATTATTGATAGATAAAAGATTAACAGATAGAAATATAGAATGATAGATAACTAGAAAGATAGATAGATATAAAATAGATAGATAGAAATAGATAGACAGGTGATTACATAGAAAGATAGATAAACATTTTTGATATATATATATATATATATATATATATATATATATATATTCATATATGATTGAATATATAAAGATTTATAATAAATTAATTATATTAATTGATACTACTTTGATAGACATGTAGATAGACAATTGATAGACAGATAATTAGATAGATATATAGATAAATAGAGAGATAGATAGATAGACAGATTGATAGACATATAGAAAGATAGATAGATTGATTGATTGATTGAAATAATTAAGACAGATAGATTTATTGATTGATAGACTAATTTATAGAAAGATTAATATAATTATTTATTCACCGATAGATAGACAAAAGATAGACAAAATGATAGACAGAAAGTTAGTTAGACATATAACAACTAATGATACATATATAGATAGATAGTTTGAAAGATTATTAGATAGATAGATAAAGATATATATAAATTGATAGATAGATTGATAATAGATATATTATAGATTGATTTATACAGAAATTTGTAGAAAGATAGATAGATGGACAAATAATAGACAATAATAGATAGATAGATAGATAAATAGATAGACTGATAGATAGCCAGAAAGAAAGAAAAGAAAGTTAGATAGATAAAGATATAGATACAAAGTTAGATCGGTAGATAGATAAAGTGAATATTTATAGATAGATAGCTAGATAGACAAATAAATACACAGATAGATAGCAAAATACATAGACAGATAGAGTGATAATAGATAGACATATAGATAAATAATAATAGAAAACTGATAGATAGTAGATAGAGAGATAGACACATAGAAAGACAGACATATATATAGTTCAACAGATAGGTAGATAGATAGATATATAGATAGAAAATATATCGATAGAATGATAGATAGATTAATAGGCAGATTGATAAACAAATTGATAGATTGATTGATAGAGAAATTGATAGAATGATAGATAGACATATAGACAGTCAGATAAATCAATAAAAAGATAGATTGAAAGATAGATGGACAAATAGATATATATAGATAGATATAAAGATACATAGATAGATAGACATATAGAAATAAAGATAGATAGAGAAAAATTGTAAAATAGATTGATAGATATATAGAAAGAATGATAAATAGAAAATAGAATGATAGATAGATACATCGACATATCAATAGATAGATATATAGATAGATATGCAGACAGTCAGACAGATAGATAGATAGACTGATAAATAGACAGACAGACAGATAGATAGATAAATAGACAAATAGATAGATAACAAATAGATAGATAGACAACAGAAAGATAGATAGATAGATAGATAATAGATAGATAGACAAACATACAGATAGACAATAGATAGATAGCAGACAAATATATATTATAGATAGAAAGAGATAGACTGAAAGATAGATTAATCATAGATAGGTAGGTAGGCAATACATAATAATTAGATTTAGATATATAGTTACATAGAAGATAAATAAACAAAAAGATATACAGTTAGATGATATAGATATATATAGAGATAGAAATATTAATATAGAATCAAATTGATAGATAGATAATTAGATTGAAAGATAGTAACATATAGATAGATAATTAGATTGAAAGAATACAGATAAAATGATATTAGATGATATTTATATTTATAGATAGATAGATTATTAGATAGATAGATAGCTAGATAGATAGTTTATAGAAAGTTGATAGTCTTATTGATAGACAGATAGGTAGACAGACAGATAGATAGATAGATTTATAGACAAATAGATAGATAGATTATTGACATATAGATAGACAAAAAGATAGGCAGAATAGAAATAAAGATACATAGATAGATAGATATAGAGATTATATAGACAAGTAATAGACAGATAGATAATTGAGAGATAGACAAATAGATATATAGATAGATAGACAGATAGATACCCGATAAATAGACAGATAAATAGACAAATATATAAATAGAATATAGATAAAAAGATAGACATGTATATAGACATATTGATAGACAAATAATTAGACAAATAGATAGACAGATTGATATACAGATAGTTAGACAAACAGATATATAGATAGACAATTATATAAAAAAATTGATTGACAAATAGATAGATAGATAGATACATAGACATATAGATAGACATATATATACATATAATAATAGATAGATTGGTATATATGCAAATATACATACAATTAAAAAGTTTTATAGATAGATAGATATATAGACAAAATGATAGATATATAAGAGATTGATTTATATACACATTGATAGATATATTGATAACCAATTGAAAAATAGATTCATAGATAGATTGATAGACATATTTATAGAGAGATTGATAGATAGATTTATAGGTATATTGATATACAAATAGATAGATAGATAGATAGATACATAGAGAGATAGATAGACAAATAGATAGATAGAAAGATACATGACAAAATAGATAGATAGAAAGATACATGACAAAATAGATAGATAGAAAGATAAATAGAAAGATTGATAATGTGATAAATAGACATTCAGATAGACAAGTAAATAAATAGGTAGATAGATAAATATATAGATAGATAAATAGACAAAAAGATTGACAGATTAATAAACATATAAATAGATAGATGGAAATATAGATAGATAGACACACATATAGATAGATAGATCGATAGATAGATATCTAGACCAACATATTGATAAATTGATTGATATTTAGAGAGATAGATAGATAGAGACAAAGATAGATAGATAGATTGATATACATACAGACAGATAGACAGATAAATAGATAGATAAATAGATAGAATGATAGAGAAATAGATAGAAAAAAAGATAAATGGATAGTTTGACAGATAGATATATAGATAGATATAAAGAATGATAAACATATGTATAGACAGATAGATAGATAAAGAAATACATAGACATATAGATAAATAAATAGATAGATAGGCATATAGATAGATAGATTAATAGGTAGATAGATATATTGACAAATATATATACAGATAGATAGAAAAATAAATAGATAGAGAGACTAACATAATGATAGATAGATAGATTAGAGGTGTAAAATAGGCTACGCCGGCCCGACCCTACACGAGGCACAACATGATTTGGCTGTCCCTGGGCCGACATGGCATGCTACTATGCTGTGCACGGGCCCGTGCCGGGCACACCCTCGGCACCGGTCATGCCCAGCCAGGCCGAAAGAATTAGGCCCACGTGCCATGCCAAGCACATCACTAGGGCCTGGCTTAGGGGCACGTCAAATGTGACCACACACTGAGTGTGGTCACGGTGAGCCGACACCCAATGGGCAAAGCTAGTGGAGCCATTAAAGGGTGGAGGTGGCATGGAGGCATGTCGTGAATCCATACTTTTTTAAAAAAATTTGGGTGTTGGCATGTCCCGAACCAGGCCGAACCAGGCCGATCCTGGTGGATTTTGGGCCAGGGGCCCATGCAGGGCTTATCCTCACAGAACCATGATGGGCCAGGCATGGCATGGTACACTAGCTGCTTCTTATGACCTCCTATGGTCTCTAAATAGATAGAATCATAGTCAATTATTGAAGATCCATAGAACCCTCAACTTGTTGAGAAGTAGTTGTCACACATTCCTCCATTAATTTTTGTGATAAAATAGTTAAAAATACTATTATAGATATACATAAAATTGTTTTATATTTTGCATTCCAAACAACTTTCAAAATTTAATGCGGTACTATTATATTTTATTAATATAACAGATTCTTATAGCAATCATCTGAGACTTGCTGTCAACAAACTGACAATTTGCTTTTTCACATGTATCTTTCTGAAAATCTCATAAAAATTAGGATCTCAACTTAATTATCCAGCCTCGAGTATGTATTTATTAAGTCATAAAATAACAAATGATTAAAAATTTAACAAAATTAATAAAACCATGCATTGATTAAATTTATTTAGATTATTAGGACAATCACTAAATATATAAATAATAAAAATTTTAAAATTATACTAAATCTCGAGCATGCTCAATGCTCGACTTTGACCCTCCTGTGTGGCTAGAAATTTCTGTACCTAGTCTGGCTACCCCAGTTCATTAATTTTTGCTGGTAATCTATGATTTTTTTAACATATAGCTCCTCCCAATACTTAAGCCACTCAGACCAGTCATACTCGAATATAAATTTAGCTTTTTCTTTTATATTTTTCAATTTATGGACAAAATCAGAATAGCATTCAGTAGTTTTGCTCTCTCATACTGATTTATCTTTCCATCAAATTTGAGTGCCCATGTGCATTTATTCTATATATAGAAATATCACAAAAAAATTATATTAATAACAGGGACATAATTATTTGCTACTTGAATAAAAACCAACATAATAGTCAACTAAGTAGATACTTAATTTTCAATGCATTTGTTTCATTATTTTTACCCGAAGTCATTAGAATTAGACTCTTTTGTCGATTCAGAAACTTTATACCATGATAATGTTTTAGAATCAACAATTTTCTTGAAAGACATTGTAATTATAGCCGAAAACTTGAGAGATAGAATAAAACTATACAGATAAATAAATAACATTGAAAAAAAAAACAAATCATAACTATATATATAAAAAATATTAACAAGAACATCATAATATTTTATTCTAGTAATATTTAAATATTTCTTATACCTCTCATCCACAATCTCAATTACTAACTTAACATTGAATGCAGAAGAAGGCACAACATTTGATGACATCGATGATTTTATAAATGAGGTAACTATCGGTGTAAAATGTAGTGTATAAGATGGTGATTGATCAAAAGTGTTTGCAGGAAGGACAATGCGTAGTGGGCTTATATCTGATAAAGGTGATAGTAAAGGTGTCAATGATGGTGGTGGCGATAAAAATAGAGATGATGTTTGTGATGTTTAAGTTTGGATATGGTGGGTATGAGATGATAATAAATTTGTAACATGGTATAAAATACTAGATAAATTTGGTCCATTATACGTCTTGTCCACCTCCACCATGGTCACGTCCTTTAGGTGTCATCTACTATACAAAAAATAAAAACATAGAACAAATAATAGAGATATGATGAAGAACCATGCATTTTATAATAAAACACACCAATAGATTTCATCAAAATATAGAAAGTTTATGATAGTTTAATATTATAATACAATTATACCAATTTAATTATCGGCATAATTATCATTCTCTAATTGATCTTCTGATATTTCATTTGATTTTGATGGGAGTTCCAACTCATCTTCTGATAGAAATTGATCATCACCGATTTCTATTAGGCTACCATTTGAGTCACATAAATTTACTAGATCATCATCTAAATGCACATGCTCAATATTATTTATGTCATCTTCTTAGAATGCTGGTGCAATAGTTATGTATGCACTTCTTTGTTGAGAGAGAGAAAGGAGGGATAGAAAGAGAGAGAAATGGGGAAGAGAGAGAAAGAGAGAAAGGGGGAGAGAGAGAGAGGGAGAGAAGGGAGAGAGAGAGAGAAAAGGGAGAGAGAGAGAGAAGGGAGAGAGAGAGAGAAGGGAGAGAGAGAGAGAGAGAGAGAGAGAGAAGGGAGAGAGATAGAGAGGGAGACGGAGAGAGAAAAAGAAAAAGCAAAAAAAGAAATATTACAGGAAAGAAAATAGCAAGCGAGCGACAGAAAGAGAGAGTGTGTGTGACACAAAAAGAAAATGAGGGAGAGAGAGAGACACAGAAAGAATGATAGAGGGAGAGAGAGACACATAGAGAATGTAGTGTTAGAATGAGGAAATACAAAAAAGAACAAACATATTTCTTCTATACAAACCTATCATATATTACATCTTTTGTCATACATAAGTTCATATATGAGCTAGAGGCCCAAGGGGTGGGATTAGGTAAGAGTACGACACTTATTTCAATAGTATGCTATATTGAACGAATGCGATGTGCTTAGATATTGTTGATATTATATCATTTTCCATTTAAATTCAAGTTAGTGCAACAAATTAGTAATATCCCATTTATAATTATATGTTATTATATAACTAGTATATGTAGTTATAAATAGTTAGATATAGTTAAACATATAGTTATATATAGATATATTCATACAAGTAGTTATATGTAGTTATACATAAATATATACAAAGTTATAACCAAAAATATAGATTTACATATATGTATACATAGTTACAAATATAGTTATATTTAATTATATAGAGTATTACATAGTTATACAAATATTTATATATAGTTATACACATGTAGTTAGACATAATGTTGTATGTTGTTATACAGTAATTATAAATATAGTTACGTGTTGTTATACATATAGTTACACATATAGTTATACTTTAATTTTTACAAGTAGATATATATTTATTTTTTATATAAATTTATATATGTGCACATATAATTATTTATAGGTATAGATATAGTAAAATACATTTTTATATACAAATATATTAAAATGTATATTAAATATATATTGTTAATTATATATTTAAATATAGTTATGTAAAATGTTTTTATAGTTATACAGGTAGTCAAAGACAATTATTTATCGTTATATGTTATTATAATTATAGTATATATAGTTGAAAATAGAGTCATATATAGTTAAGCATATAGATATATATATATATAGATATATTCATACAAGTAGTATATGCAGTTATACATAAATGTATACAAAGTTATAAACAAATATATAGATTTACATATATGTATACATAGTTATAAATACAGTTATAATTAATTATATAGAGTGTTACATAGTAATACATATATTTATATATCGTTATACACATCTAGTTAAACAAAATATTGTATGTTGTTATACATGTAATTATAAATATAATTACATGTGGTTTTACATATATTTACACATATAGTTATATTTATACATGTAAGTATATCGATTTGTTCTTTTAATTTTATTTATTTATACATATACTTATGTATAGGTATAGATATAGTAAAATATATTTTTATATACTAATATATAAAAATGTATATTGAATATATGTTGTTATTTATATATTTAAATATAGTTATGTATACTATTTTTTTAGTTATACATATAGTCAAAGACATAGTTATAAGTAGTTATAACTATAGTTAAACATATAATTATATATAGTTATAAATAGACTTATATATTTTTTTAGTTAAACATATAGTTAAACCTATAGTATACATAGTTAAAAATAGACTTATATATAGTTAAACATATAGTTATATATAGATATATTCATACAAGTAGTTATAAGTAGTTATACATAAATGTATACTACATTATAAACAAATATATAGATTTAATTATATGAATACATATATGTATACATAGTTACAAATATAGTTATATTTAATTATATATAGTGTTACATAGTTATACAAATATTATATATAGTTATTCACATATAGATATATATGTATATGTAGTTAAAGATATAATTATATATAACATTTTTATAGTTTTACATTTAGTAAAATACAATTATATATAGTTATATATTATTATACATATAGTATATTTTGTTAGAAATATAGTTATATTGAATTTACATATAGTTATAAATTATTATATAGTTAAAAAAATAGTTTTGTCTAGTAATACATATAGTTATAAAATTAGTTTACATAATATTGAATATAGATATAAATACTTTTATATATAATGGTATTATTATATAATTATACAAGTGTTTAAATATAATATTTTTTCTTAAATATTTTTATAAATCTTATTTATATATAATTATATATATGTAACACTTTTATAAATTTTATATAATATATATATCACAATTATTTAAACATTATAAATATTATATATTTATATAAAAATTAATATGTTAATAAATATTTACAAAAATGTATAAGCATTTTATATGTTATATAATTGTTATATATAAAATTATATAAATGGATAGTT
Organism: Sapria himalayana; assembly: GCA_029783825.1. Taxonomy (NCBI): domain Eukaryota; kingdom Viridiplantae; phylum Streptophyta; class Magnoliopsida; order Malpighiales; family Rafflesiaceae; genus Sapria; species Sapria himalayana. Next base: position 8,813 of record JAREIK010010422.1, read on the forward strand.
TTATGTAAATGTTGTATAGATATTTATAAACATTAATACATATGTATAAATATTTATATATAACAATATAAGTTTATATAAACATATCGGTGTTTATATATAATGTAATATGTTTATATATATTAAAGTATAGACATTTATATATTATGTCATACGATTATATAAAAGTATAAAAGTTTATATATAATATTATCTGTTTATAATATTTTTGGAGACAACAAAAATATAACTGATAAACATTAAGTTTGTTTTTTTAAGTTACAGACGTAAAAAACATTAAGCATAATTTTTTTATGTTACAAAAGTAGAAAACAATATGCAAACAATTTGTATTTGAAATATTTAAAACCCTAACAATTTAAATATTAAGAGAACAAAGTTTAGATTGACCATTTATTGTTTCATTACTAGTGTAGAGTAAAAATCATATAAGTGATATTAAAATAGAAGAAAAAAGAAGGAAAATTGGGAGAAAAAAAATCAAACCCGAATATTCTATAACAACCAAAATCTACCAATGGTAATTAAATTGATAGAGATAGAGATATATATATATATAACATTCCGAAGGAGAAGAGATATATTAATATTACCTGGTAACAAGAAGAGATAGATTTTGTAAGTTGCTCCCTTAGTCCCGTTTTGCTTCTCCTCTCTTCATCATTGAAAGATAGAAAAAATGATAAGTGCTTAATGCCTTAGCATTTTTTGACAAGGAAACTATAAATACTAAATTGGATGTAAATAAATAGAAAATAAAGATACAAAAATATAAAAGTAGACTAAAATTATAAAAATAATTAATTTATTAAAAAAAATGAAATAGATTTTTATTTAACCATAATTGATATTATTTCATTAATAAATAAAATAATAATATATAAAAATAAAGTATTTCATATATATATATATATATATAATGGTTATAAATTTATAAGAACTCAATTTATTTTTAATTAATATAATAGGAATAATTATAAAGGCATAAAATTTGAATCTTTTAGTCATTATAAATTTGAATAATTTAAGTGTTCATTTAATAAAAACACTGAGATATTTATTTTTTAAATCATCAAAAATTTTTTGATGTAATTAAAGCATATATGTATTAATCTTTAAATATCAACTTATTTTTATTTTATTTTATGAAAAATTAGAATATTTTTTATTATTCAAAAATTTCAAATCTTTTAGTCATTATATTTTTGAAAAATTCTTACAATCATAAAAAAAAATTTTAACTTTAATAATATAAATGTTTACTTGTTTATTCATTAATTCATATATTTTTATAAATTTTTATATTTAATCAAATAATTGTTTATTTTAACTTTTTATTAGTAGTTATTTTTATTTATGTTTATTTATTAATTAAAATATTTAAAAAAGTATTATAATTATATAATAAATTATATACTGTTTTTTAATACAAATATTTAAATATCATAATTAAAAATTTCAGAAAAAAAGTTTGTATAATTTTTAATTAATTTATAATAAAAAATAGTTGTTTTAGTCTAATTTAAAATAAATTTTTAGTCATATTTATATATTTATTAAAATTTTAATTTATAATATATATTTCTATAATTATATGAAGAGATTGTGTCTTTCAAGGATCGCTCATCTATAGAGCATGACATACCTTTAATAGAGAAAATTAGATAAAATATTAAAATAAATAATGCTTAAAAAAATTAAATCATTAAAGATTAGCGATGGAAATTATTAGTAACCCAAATAGATAGGGAAAAATCCCTAACTAAATGCATATATTTTGAGAAAATAAATATTTAAGGAATAGTGGCTTTCAATTATATATAAAATCATAAAAAATAAATTTAAATAATAATTTAGTGATGGGTTTTGTCTCGTTCTAATTAGCTAGGGATATTTCATCTCTAATTCCATCGCTAAATTTCCATCTTTTCTTGGAACGAATATCTACGATAATTTTAGTGATGGAAGATTTTCATTCAAACATTTTCATCACTAATCCATCAAAAAATTTTAATTTATTGTAAAATCAAAAATCCATTATTATACCTTAGCTAATCCCTAGCTAATTTATCTATGAAATTTATGCCTAGTTAAATTTCCTTAGCTAAATAGATATTTTTTTGTAGTTATCAATGTGTATATCTATATGTCTAACTATCTATATATCTATCTGAAAAATCAATATGATTATATATCTATCTGTTTAATTATTAGCATATCTATGTAACTATCTATCTATCGATCTCTTTTCTATTTGTCTATCTATCTATCTATTAGTTTATCTATCATTCTTAATATCTTTCTATCAATCAATCTATGAATATGTCTATTTATTTGTATATCTATCAATCTAACTATCTTTCTATCTATTTATTGATCTATCTATACATTTGTCTATCAATCAATCAATCAATCAATGTACCTATATGTCTATCTATCTTTCTATTTTTCTATCAATCAATCAATCTATTTATCAATATATCTATCTATCTATCTGAATATATATTTCTCTATCTATTTGTCTATCTATTAGACTATCTATCTTTCTATATTTCTATCTATTTGACTATCTATCTATTCATATATCTATCTGTCTATCTATCTATCCAACTCACGATCCATCTAACTATAAGTATATCTATCTATTTATCTATCTATCTTTCTATCTATCTATCTATATCTGTCTATCATTTTGTGAATTTATCTATATGTCTATCTATCTATCTCTCTATCTGTCTATATCTATTTGTAAATCTTTTGGTCTATTTATCTGTCTGTTTATGTGTCTATCTATCTATCTATATGTCTATATATTTTTATTTATATGTCTATTTACAATCTATAAAACTGCCTATCTATCTATTAATCTATCTATTTGTCTATCTATCTATATATCTATCTATTTGTCGATCTATCTATTTATTTATGTGTATATATATATATATATGTGTGTGTGTGTGTGTATATATATATATCTATCTATCTTTATATTTATATCAATCTGTCTATCTATCTTACATTTAATCTATTTATCAATGTATCTTTTAATCTATCTATCAATCTTCTATTATTATTGTATATAAATTTGTCTATCAATCTATCAATCTATTTATCTATCTACCTTCCTCTATATATATCTATATATCTATATATCTATATATCTATATGTCTGTTTGTCTATCTATATGCCTTTCTATCTGTTTAATTTGTTTATCTATCTATTTATCTATTTGTCTGTCTATCAATCTGTCTAACTATCTCTCTATCTATATATCTTTAGTTTATATATTTGTCTATCTAAATTCTATCAATCTATCTATCTATATGTCTATCTATGTATCTATCTATCTATTTGTATATCTATTTATCTATCTATTTGTCTATCTATGTGTCTATTTATCTATCTATATAATTAACTTTCTATATGTCTATATATCAGTCAACTATCTATCTATCTATATAATTAACTTTCTTTCTGTCTATCTATCAGTCTATATATCTATCTATCTATCTATTTTTCTATATGTCTATCTATTTATCAATCTATATGTCAATCTATCTGTCTTATCTATTTGAATAATTATCTATCTATATATAAGTATATCTTTATATGTATCTATCTATATATCTATCAACATATCTATTTGTTTAATTATTTTTCAATCTATCTGTCTATATATTTGTCTTTCTATTTATTTATCTATATATATATCTGTCAATATATGTCTATCCTATTAGTCTATTTATTTGTCTATCTATTCGTCTATCTATTTGTCTATATATGTATCTATATATCTATCTACCTATCTATCTGTATATATTTTTGACAATCAATATGTCAATCTATCAGTTTATCTATCTATCTTTATGTCTATCTATATGACTAGTTATCTATCTAATATTCTATTGGTATATCTTTCTATATATTTATATGTTTATCTATCTGTCTATGTATCTTTCTATCAAACTTTCTATATATATGTCTGCTTATTTCTCTTTCAATCTATCTATCAATATGATTATCAATCTATCTATAAGAGTATCTGTCTATCTATTTGTCTATCTCTCTATATATCTTTCTGTCCAATGATCTATGATTCTATCATTCTATCTATATATAAGCCTATCATTCTATCTATCTCTCTGTCTATCTGTCTATGTTTGTGTGTGTGCATATCTCACTATCTCTCTATCTATCAATTTATCTATTTTTCTATCTCTCTATCTATCTATCTATCAATTAATATGTTCATTTATTTGTCTATATATTTATCTATCTTTCTATCTATTTATTTGTCTATCTATTTGTCCATCTATCTATCTATTTTTCTATCTATTTTTCTAATAATTTATAAAACTTTCTGTCTATGTATCTGTCTATCTATCTATCTATATGTTTTTTTATCGATCTATCTATCTATCTATTTATCTAGATGTTTATTTATATATCTATCTAAATTTTTTCTATCTATCTATCTATTTATTTATATATTTGTCTATCAATCTATCTATCTATTTGTCGATCAATCTATCTATCTATTTGTCTTTCAATTTGTCTATAATTCAATCTATCAATCAATTTATGAATCTCTCTTTGAATCTATCAATCATTCTACCTATCAATCTTTCTACCAATCTATCTATTGATTTTTTATCCATCTATCAATCAATCTGTGTGTGTGTGTGTGTGTGTCTATCTATATCTTTATCTATCGATCAATCTATCTATTAATCTATCAATCAATCAATCAATCAATCAAAATGTCTATAAATATGTCGAGAAATCTGTCTATAAATCTATATATCAATCTTCCAATCTATATGTATATCTATCTATCTATCTATCTGTCTATCTATCTATCAATTAATCAATCTATCTTTCTTTCTATTTGAATGTCTATCAATCAGTTTGTCTGTCTATTTATTTATCTTTCTATCTGTCAGCCTATTTGTTGAACTATCTATCAACGAATCTATTTGTCTATCTATCTATCTAACTATCTATCTATCTATCTATATATATCTTTGTTTGTCTATCTGACTATCTATTTATCTATCTATTTGTCTATCTAACTTTCTGTTTATCTATATGTCAATTTGTTTATATAAATATCAATATATCTATTTTCTATGTGTTTTTCTATATGTTTGTATATATGTCTCTCTATATGTTTGTCTATCTGTTTATCTATATGTATATCTATCAATGAATCTATCTATATATTTGTTTGTCTATCTGTCTATCTAAATGTCTATCTACCTGTCTATCTTCCTGTTTATCTTTCTATTTATCTATTTACATATCTTTCTATATATCTTTATGTTTATATGTCTATCTTATTGTTTGTATATCGGTTTGTCTATCTTTCTCTCTGACTATCTATCTATCTATTTATTTATATATTTATCAGTCTATCTATCCATCTATCTATCTATCAAACTATCTGTCTATCTTTTTATATATTTTAATATCTATTTGTCTATCTGTCTATCTGTCTATCTATCTATATATCTATGAGTTTATTTATTTGTTTAACTATCTATTTATCTATCTGTTAGTCTATCTATCTGTCTATTCGGGTGTATATCTGTCTATCTATATGTTTATCTATTTGTCTATCTATCTATTTGTCTATCAATCTATATATTTATCTTTCTATCTGTCAATCTATTAGTCTATCTATCTATTTGTCTATCTTTTATATATTTGTCTATCTATCTATCTATCTATCTATCTATGTTTCTATCTATCTATCTATCTATCTATCTATTTATTAATAATTCAATCTTTCTTTTAATTTATATAACTATATGAATATCTATCTGTCTACCTATCAATATATCTATCTTTCAATTTTTTATCTATTTGTATATGTCTCGATCTATCTAAATGACTATATATATGTATATTTATCTATCTATAAATCTATTTATCAATTATCCCTCAAATTGTTTACCAATCTATCTATTAATTTTCTATCAATCTAACTATCGATCTCTCTATCATTTAATCTTTAAATCTATCTTTCAATATAATTATCAATCTGACTATCTATCTATCTATCTATATATTAATCTATCTATATATTTGTCCATCGATTTGTCTATTGATCTATCTATTTGTTTGTCTAACTTTCTATCTATCTATTTTTCTATCTATCTATCTATCTATCTATATTTCTTTATTTATTTATTTCTATTTATCTTTATATCTATTTGTCTATCTATTTATCTACCCATCCATTTATCTATTTATTAGTCTATCTATTAGTCTATTTGTCTATCTATATGGCTTTCAATCAATTAATCATTCTGTCTATTTAACTATTTTTCTATTAATGAATTAAACAATTTATCTAATAATCTATCTATTAATCAATCAAACAATCTATCTATCTACCTATCTAAAAATTGACTTATCTATCTATCTGTCTATCTATCTATCTATCTATCTATCTATCTATCTATCTGTCTATCTATCTATCTATCTGTCTATCTATCTATTTATCAATCAACCTATCAATCAATCTATGAATCTCTATATTAATCTATCTATCAATTTTTCTGTCAATCTATCTATCAACTATCTATCAATATTTGTACCAATCTATCTATTTGTTTGTTTATCAATATATCTATAAATATGTGTATCTTTATATCTATATCTCTATCTCTATCTATCCATCAATTTTTTTAAAGGTTATTAATAGCCCTCTCTTTTGGCGGAGGAATACCATTTTTACAACCTACATCTACCCTTAGCCCTCTTAGACCCTTTCTACTCATAAACTTAAAAACAATAAATATTGAGTTACGGACTTCTTTTGATTTCAATTACAACATCCTTCATTTTTATTTCTTTTTTGTCATGTTTATCCTGGCTTCTAAACTGAAATAATTCTTATTCCAGCTTTGTCCTACATTAAATATCCTTTATTATTGAGATCCTTTGAATTTCCTCTCGACTCATTCCCGCGTTTTGCATCTTCCTCAAGCTTTCATAAACTGCCCCGCTTCCTTCGTATCTCCTGCTCCCATGAGAGATCCAAAATAAAAATGTGTTTTCTCATCGCTCCTAAGCTTCAAAAGATCCAGTGCCTAGCCCTTCTTTGGGTTATCTCCAACTCCGTGAGGGCTTTTCTTCAATGTATTATATCTCTGCTATTTAAACCAACTATTTCAAAAAATCTCTCCAGCCAGCGAACTTCATGTTTATCCGGTCCGCTATTCTGCAAGCTTGGACATCTACTTTTATCTAAAATTCAACTCCAGAAACATAACAGCCACACCAACAGCTACTATGCATCAAGAACATATAACATAACCTGCAATTTTTAACATGACACTGCACAAAACATAATACTGCCAATACCTCCTCTCAGGACCGGGGATATATCTGCCAATAGCAGCACTGAACAACACACACTCTGTAATTCTATGTACAGCAAATGAAATATAAACTACAGCACATGATCCTTGTAATAATACTAGCAACACACTACAATTCTATAACAAGCATATCGAACATGTAATATAAATTGCAATTCTATAAAAGCATATAGAATGATATAAGATACTACCCCCTCCAGCCAGAGAACTTCATGTTTATCCGGTCCACTATTCTGCAAGCTTAGACATCTACTTTTCTAAGATTCAACTCCATAAACATAACAGCCACACCAACAGCTATTTTGCATCAAGAACATATAACAAAACCTGCAATTCTAAACATAACATAGCACAAACTTGTAATATAGAAGTCAGCATGCTGTTATTCTCTCCTCAGAGCTGGGAAGCAATGTTTAATATTCAAAAAGGAATACTCTTCATTACCATAATACTGCCAATACCTCCGCACGGGACCGGGAAAATATCTGCCAGAATAGCACATGGCAGCACTAAACCACACACACACATTGCAATTCTATATACAACATATATCCAACATGAAATATAAACTACAGCACATGACAACACTAATTCTTGTAGGTATATTAGTAGCACACTAGAATTCTATAACAAGCATATAATAATCCAACCTGAAATATAAACTACAATTCTATAAGAGCATATACTAGCTGCACATGACACCGAGACCATATAACATAATTCTATAAACTGCAATTCTATAACCACATAAGATATAGCTGTACATTAGCCTCCCCTCAGGACCGGGGAGTAATATATAATAATCCAGTGCAAGATTAAGTTTTATTACCATAATACTGCCACTCCCCTCAGGTAAATAATGTCTCCACCTAGTTCAAACCTTATTCAGTTAAGCCTTATAATTTTACCTCTTATTTATTCTAATATATGAATAACCTATTCTATCCAAATTAATTAATCCTTTATATCTTTCAGGAATGTTATTTTCTTCAAATTCCTGTGAGCCTTTATTAGCACCTTCCTCCGCTAATTTATCTGCTAACACGTTCGCCTCTCTAAATATATGTGTTATCACTCCTTTCAGTTCTACTAGCATATTGTTTATTTTGTTAATTTCTAATTTGAACTTCCATAGTTGTATTTTGTTTTCCACTAGCTCTACCAAAATTTTCGAGTCTACTTGCACTTGCAAGTTCGAATAGTTATTTTCTTTGCAAATTAGCAATCCCTTGTGCAAGGCGATTATTTCTGAGTGTAGTGCTGAAAAAGCTATTTCTTTTATTCTAGATGCCTTGATTACTCTTCCATCATCATTTCTTATCACTCCTCCACCCCCTGACATTCCCATGTCTCTTTTGAAACACCCATCCGTATCAAGCGCTAATGTACCTAGTGGGGGCTTTTCCCAACTAGTTATTTTTATTATTGACAATTTTTTTCTTTTAATAACTAAACCCCATACCTTTATCTTGTCTTTTTCTAATGCTAGATTCCTAAACCTAATCGGACTGCAGGCCGAGATAAAAGAGATTTCCCTTCTAATTTCTTCTATGATAGATTTAGCGTTCATTAAACAACCATTGAATCTGCTGGCATTTCTGTCCTTCCACAGGCACCAAACTACTACATTTGGTACATATTCTCTTAACCATTTAAGAAATTTATTCTTTTTGTGTTTATTATCCCAAAATTTTAGTCTCTCCTTAACTCTGCATGTACGTTCTTCTAATTCTGCCTCTTTTTCTAAATCATTCCATACCTTTTTAGCTATTTTTTCCATAGAAAAATAAGTGATCCCTAGTTTCTATGTCTTGTTGATAGCATTCGCAGTGTGATGCCAGTCTTATACCTTTTTTCTGTATATTTGCATCCACTAGGATGACATTAGAGAGAAGTTTCCACATAAAAACATTTATTTTTTGTGGAATCTGTTTTAACCATATCTTTTCGAACATCCCTACCTGTGCTTTCCTATTTCTAACTAGCTGCTTCACACTACTTAATGTAAATTTTCCATGTAGGGTTAAAAACCATTTCCACCCATAATTGGTGAGAATTGAATGCTTCTCCACTGTACTTTGCTTCTTGTGCATAACTTTCCAAATGTTGGACGCCCTATTTGGATTTCTAAGTATTGTATTACTTATACCATATCTAGCTTTTATATATGCTGCCCATAGGCTATTCTTTTCCTTCAGTCTCCACCATTTTTTGCGGGCCCAAGCATTGGCTATATCATTTAAGCTAGTAAAGCCTAAACCTGTTTCATCCATAGGATAACACAATTCTTTCCATTTTTTCCAGTGAACCATATTTTCCCTTCATTTTTACCCCATAGAAAATTAGACATTTCTTTTTCTATCTTGTTTATAATTATTTTTGGAGGCTTGATTGCCATTAAGATATGAGCTAATGAACTTTCTAACACATGTGTAATCAATGTAATTCTTCCTGCCATGCTTAGCATGTTCTCTTTCCAGCCCGCAATCTTTAGTTTTATTTTTTCCACCAAGAAGGTTAGATATTCTTCTTCGACCCTTCCTTCATATATAGGACACCCTAAGTAAATTATCGCTCCTTACTTGTGCGAAACCCATAATTCTACTAACTTTCTGAGAAGAATTTTCTGAAACTTTTTTCGCGATGATAAATTGGAACTTGTTTTAATTTAATTTTTTCCATGTTTCTTCCTCTAGTGTTTGTGTGAGACTCATCAGGTTTCTCAAGGATCTACTACTAGCATTTATTAAAATAATAACATCATCTGCATAAGCCAAGAAACTTAGCGTTGGTGTATGTCTAGGCTGCTTAAAAGGTAAGATGGAACCAATTCTTATTTTTTCTTTCAAATTGATAATAAATAATTCTAAATAAATATTAAATAATGACGGAGAAAGATGATCCCCTTGCCTGAGGCCTCTACGTAAATTCTTCACATATCCTTCCATTAATTAGAATCTTTACCCATAAACTAGAAACACATCTATACATCAAATCTATCCAATATTCAGTAAAACCCATTTTTCTCATAATATAACATATATGTGTCTTACTCAACTCTATCAATAGCTTTTGATAGGTCGAGTTTTAGTATTACATTATTTCCTCTAACTTTTGCCCCTATTTCTCTTATCATTTCCGAAGCAAGATTGATGTTTTCCATCATTAACTTATTCTTTACAAAACTTACTTGCTCTACAGAGATTATATTCGGGAGAACTCTACTTAATCTATTTTGAAGAAGTTTTGCTAGTATCTTGTACACTATATTACATAAACTAATCAGTCTTAAGCCTTCTCCTCTTTGTAGGTTCGCTTTCTTTGGAATTAATACAATATATGAGTTAGCCCATGATTTTGTAATATCTACGCCCGCAAGGATCCAAGCTATTGCTTTAGTTAGATCTTTTTTAATGATAGGCCAGAAACGTTGAAAGAAGCTATTATTCTAACCATCTGGTCTTGGTGCACTATCTTTATTGGCACCTAATACTACCTCTCTAACTTCTTCTGTTGGCATTTCTTCTAGCATTTTATTATCTTTTATCGTAACTTTCTTCTCTATGCTATCTATTAAGGTTTGGCTGCTATGCATATTTGAATCACATAAGTGACTTTTAAAGCTATTCTAATTCATGTGTTATTTCATCTTCCTTGTCTATCCATGACTCATTACTGTTCTGTAGCCCTTTTATTTTGAGCTTTTGATTTTTTATTTTTGCCATTATGTTGAAAAATTTTGTATTTTTATCACCATCTTTTAACCATTTAATTCTCAATTTGTGTTTCCAAAATACTGTCTTCCATAATCATTTTTAATCTTAGTTCAGCCTTTGCTTTGCTAAGCTCCAGTCTCAAGGTCTCAACCCAACTTTTTTCATATTCTATTTCCAAGGAATCAACTTTCTGATCTGCCTCTTGTATATTTTTAAATATGTTCCCAAAACACTCCTTATTCCATTTCAAGAGGGTAAGTTTTAAATTTCGTAATTTTTGAGCTAATATTTGCATTGGATTATCCACCACCTGATTTTCCCATGATCCCCTTACAATTTTATCAAAATCTTTATGCAATCCCTACATGTTTTGAAACCTAAAACCTTTATATCCTGTTTCACTTTTATGAGTTGTCAGCATCATCGGGTTGTGATTTGAGTAGGTCCTATTTAAATGTTTAGCCATTATTCCTCCAAGCTTATCTACCCATTGTGGATTGTATAAGATATGGTCTAGTCTAGACCAGATTTCCCCTCTGGTCTTCCAGTTATTATACCATGTGAAGTCTGATCATATATATTCTACCTCCATTAGGTTAGCATTAGCAATAGCTTCATTGAATTGAGTTATTGCCCTCCTGTCAAGTGGTCTTTCCCCTTTTTTTTTCTTTTCTATTTCTAATGACATTAAAATCTCCTCCTATAATCCATGGAATATTATTTCTAGCAATCTTTTCCATTTCCCTCCATAAAGCTTTCCTTTCTTCCTTCGTGTTTTTTGCATATACTAGTGAGTATAATGCCTCTGACTGATTTTTAATTTTGAAATTAATTATCTGTTACGTCTCCATCAATATTTCAATATCTACTAAGTTATGCCACATAACCCATATCTTGCCATTAGAATTTGAAAAAGCCTTATGTAACCCTAACATGTGCTTGTATTTCTCTAGAGCATTATTATTAACTAGAGGTTCCATTAAAATTACAATTTTAGCCTATAAATTTTAATTAGGTTTTTAATTCTATTTATTGTTGGGGAGTTTGCAATCCCTCTTATGTTCCAGTACAAGCAATTATACATTTAGGAGAATTTAGCTTGCGCTCTAGTTATACATTTAGTATTTTTTGGCGGCTTGCTTGAACTAGGTGGGGCTGCATCTCGTTTTTCTACTATGCCAATTTTTTCTAAGTCTTTTCTCATTTTCTTGATTTCTTGCAAGGCATTTTGCCTATTTTGTAAAACAGACGGTGGCATGAGCTGGACTTTCTACCCTAAGTCGTCTAGGGTTAGTACATTTTCATTGCTTTTCCTCTCTGCTGGCCAGCTCTTTATTTCCAGCTCATCTTCTATAAGAAGGTCATCTTCCTCCCAGTCATACTCAACATATCTTCTTCCTTTAGGTGCTGCCCTCTTCTTACCTTTCCAGCACTCTAGCCCTACCTCAATCCCCTCTTCTATGCTGTCTACCCACCTTCTTATTTCTTCTCTCTTATGTATTTGTAGTCTCCTATTTACTCTATTCTTCTCTATCTCCTTATTACCTATATCTTCACCCTCTATGGACTTTTACCCATACCCTCTTTTTTCTTTTAGCCCCTCTCTTAGCCTCTCTTCTAGCCCCTCTTGCAGCACCTCTTCCTGCCCACTCTTCACCTCATATTCCCCCCTTTCTTCCCTTATATCCATGCTTTTCCTTGGTGGATCCTCTACTTTCTCTTCCATGCTACTCTCATCTATCTTAATACTCTTTTTAACCCATTCTTCCCTCATTCTCCAAATCTCCTTACTAACTTCATTTCCCTTCCTAGTATCCATTATTATACAGTGGTCTTGATTATGCCCGAGTTTTGAGCAATTGAGGCAGTAAAGAGGCATGGATTCTGGAACAAGGTTTAGCCAGAGTCCTATCTCAAGGTTACTGCCTACCCATATTATGTGTGGTGGGGGAATTTTCAGGTCAATCTCCACACAGACTCTTGCGACACTTGGCCTGGTTAGACAGGCTGTCGCTTCATCCAATAGCCATGGCTTACCTAGACAAAGTGCAATGGAGTGCAATGCTTGCTTGTTGAAGAGATGAAGAGGCAGTTTAGGTAGCAAAAACCATACCAAGGATTTCGAGGATTCTTCGAATGGAGAGAAGTTAGGCACCCACTTGAAGACCCGCATGGGATAGCCTGCTATGTTCCACGTACGTCGAATCCAGACTCTGAGGAAGTCATCTTCTTCCTTAAACTGTAACATCGTATGCTTTCCATCATAGTTTCCAATTTTAACCATTTGCCGAAGCTTTAACGAAGCAACAAAGTCATATAATGCTTTGTAATCTGGTCTGCCATGGGAAAATTACCCTACAAGGGTGAGATTGAATGCATCAGCCAGTATTTTCATCTCCCCTGCTTCAAAAATCACTGCCAGCTCTCCATTCTTTGCTTCAATTGTCAGAAAAAATTACGTGGATTCTTTTGAAGATGAATAGAATGATTTCTTCTCGAAGAAAGAAGTAATTTTGTCAATTATCTAGCTTCAAATCAAGCTTTCTTGCTCGAAAATGTAGGGTTTCTCTCTGCACGAAGAGAGAAATCGAGAGAAATTGAGTATCTATAGAGATTGAACTAGCAACCTCCAAGGAGTATCTATCAATTAGTGTATCAATATATCTATTAATCTATCAATCTATTTGTCTATTAATCTGTCTATCAATCTATCCATCAAAAAGTTTATCAATATCTCTATCAATTTGTCTATCAATATACTTATCTATATGTATATCTATTTGTATATCTATCTGTCTATCCATATATCTATCTATCTATCAATCGATCGATCTGTCTATCTATCAGTATATATGTCTATTTAATTATCTATCTAAGAATATATATATATATATATCTATCTGTCTTTCTATCTATCTATTTGAATGTCTATTAGTAAGTCTATCTGTCTAGCAATATGTATTTCTATCTATATATCTATAAATCTATATGTCTAACTATGTGTTAGTCTATCTATCTATTTATCTATCTATCTATCTGTCTATCTATCTGTATATCTATCTATCTATTTGTCTATCTATCTGACTATCTATTTGTCTATATAATTTTATGTCTATCTATCTATCTAACTGTTTATATATCTAAATATTTATCTATTTATATAAATATTTGTCTATCTATTTATCAATATCTTTTTCTATCAGTCAATATATATGTCTATATATATATATATATATATATCTATATATCTATTTGTATATCTATCTGTATATCAATCAATCAATCAATCTGTCTGTCTATCTATATGTCTATATATCTATTTATCTATTTATTTATTTATTTATTTAGTTATCTATATATCTATATCTCTACCTATATGTCTATCTTTTTGTTTATCTGTTAGCCTTTTTGTATGTCTATTTGTCTATCTATCTGTATATCTATCTATCTATCTACGTATCTATCTGACTATCTATTTGTTTATATATCTACCTATCTATCTATATATATGTCTATATGTTTATTTATTTGTCTATCTATTTAATTTATATATATTTCTGTATATCCGTGTATATATCTATGTGGATATCTATCTATCTATATGTCTATCTATCTTCCGGTCTATCTATTTGTCTATTCATCTATTTATCTATCTTTCTAACTACCAATCTATTTGTCTATCAATCTATTTGTCTATTTATCTATTCATTTGTCTAACTCTCTGTCTATCTATATCTCTATCTATCTATTTATCAACCAATCTATCTATCTATCTCTCTATATATCTATATCTAATTATATATTTATGTATCTATCAATATATTTTTCTTTTTATATATCTATCTATTTATATTTTTGTTTGTCTATATATCTATCTTTCTATGTATCAATCTATATATCTATCTATCTACTAATCTATATATATATATATATGAATATTATTATATATCTATCCATCTATCTATCTATGTATCTGTCTATTTGTATATATATCTATCATGTTTATATATCTATAGATCAAGTTGAATATATTTCTAAATATCTATATATTTTATATCTATCTATCTTTCTATCTATAAATCTATTTGTCTATCTTTAAATCAGTCTATCTATTATCTGAGTATAAGTCTATCTATATAGTTGTTTATAAATCTATATATATAAATATATATATATATATATATCTATCTATATAATTATCTATCTATGTATCTATATATCTAATTATACATATGTCTATCTTTCTATCTATTTAATTATATATTTGTCTATATGTCGATCCCTCTATCTATCTTTTTTTCTATATATTATCTATCTATGGATCAATCAATAAATCTATCTATCTAATTGTCCATCTACCTATCAATCGATCTATCTATCTAACTTTCTTTCAATCTTTCTATTTATCTATCAGATTATATTTTTATCTATCAATCTATAGAACTAACTATTAATTATCTATATATATATCTAACTATTTTTCTAATTATATATATATATATATATATATATATATATATATATATATATATATATCTAACTAACTAACTAACTATATGTGTGTTTATATATCTACATATCTAACTATTTATCTATCTATCTATATATATATTTATCTATATTTCTATCTATATATCTATATATATCTTTATCTATCTATTAGTTAGTCTCTCAATTTATTTATCTATTTTTTTGTCTATATTTCTATCTTTTTATATTTCTATCTTTCTATATTTCTATCTATCTATTTTTCATTATTTCTTTCTATAAATTTGTCTATCATTATGTCTCTCTATCTTTCTATCTATCTGTTTATTTATGATTCTGTCTATCTAACTAACTATCTAACTATTTGACTACATAATGATCTGACTATATATACATACATATATATATATATATATATACCTATCTATCTATTGTTTCTTTATCTATTTATCTATCTTTCAAATAATCAATCAATCTATCTATATATCTATTAATCTATCTATCCATCCATCCATCTTTATATCTATCTTCCTATCAATCTATCTACCTATATATTTGTATGTCTGTCTATGTGTCTATTATTCTATATGTTAGTCTATCTAGTTGCCTATCTATCTATATATGTTTATATCTATCTATATATGTTTATATCAATCAATCAATCTAGCTATCTATCTTTCTATCCATCTTTCAATCTATATATTAATCTAACTTTTCTATTTCTATATATCTATCTATTTATCTATTATCTATATATCTATAATTCAATCTACCTATCTATATACCTATTTATATATCTATATATCTATATATCTATCTATTTATCTAATTATCTATCTATCTACATATCAATATATATATATATATCTATCAATTTGTCAATCTGACCATAGGTCTTTATGTCTATCTATCTATATATCTATTTATCTAGCTCTCTGTCTTTATATAAATTTAAATAGCTTGCTAGCTTTTTATCTATCTATATATCTAGCTATCAACATATCTATCTATCTTTCTATCTAGCTATCTATGTATCTATCTATCTGCCTATCTATCTGACTATATATATATCTATCTATATATCTATCTATATATCTATCAGTCTATCTATATGTCTATATGTATATATATATATATATCTATTAATATATCTATGTATTTATCTATGTATATTTTTATCTATCTATCTATACATCTATCTATGTATCTAACTATATTTATATATCTATCTTCCAATCTACTTATCTATCTATCTATATATCTTTCTTTTTTTCTATCTTTCTGTCTATCTATCTATCTATTTATATGTCTATGTGTCTATCTATATATATATATCTATCTATATGTTGTTCTGTTTAGTTGTCTTTCTTTCTATATATCTATCTATCTTTCTATTTATCTATCTAACTATCAATCTATTTATTTATCTAATTATCTATCTATCTATATAACTTTATATCTTTTTGTATGTCTATCTATCCATCTATATGTCTGTATATCTATCTATCTATCTAGTATCTATCTATCTGTTTGTTTGTCTGTCTTTCTATCTTAATATTATATGTCTATCTAATTATCTATAAATCAATTAATCTAACTATTTTTTTCCTTTCTAAGTGTCTGTCTATTTATTTATTTATCTATCTAGCTAGCTATCTATCTGTCTATCTATTTATCTACCTGTTTATCTATCTATCTATCTATGAATCTATCTATATGTCTTTCTGTTTATGTTTCTATTTGTCAATCTATCTATATTTCAATCTGTTTATTTGTCTTTCTGTCAATATATCTTTATTTTTATCTATCCATTAATTCATATATCTATCTATCTATCTTACTATCTATCTAATTGTATGTCTATCTCTATATCTATATATTTATATATCTATTTGTCTATTTATCTATCTTTTTATCTACAATCTATCTATCTGTCTGTCTATCTATCTATCTTTCTATCTACTCTCTATCTATCTATCTATGTATCTTCTATCTATCTATTAATCTATCAATCTACCTATGTGTCTATCTATATATCTATCAAACTATCTATTTGAATATCTATCTATCTATGTATCTGTCTGTCTCTCTGTCTATCTATCCATCTATCTACCTATCTATTTATCAACCTATATAATTATCTATTTATCAACCTATATACCTATCTATTTATCAACCTATCTACCTATCTATTTGAATACCTATCTATCAGTCTAATATTCTATATGTCTATTTAAATAGTTTTCTATTTATCTATATATTAATCAATCTATCTGTTGATCTATGTATCTATCTATCTTTGTTCTTTCTTTATATCTATATTTCTTTCTTTATATCTATATTTCTATTTATATATTTATCTAACTTTCTATTTTTTTACTATCTATCTATCAATCTATTATTTATTTTTCTATCTATCTATATATATTGCTATCTATATAACTATGTAGCTATTTATAAATCTATCTATCTATATTTCTGTCTATCTATTTTTCTATCTAATTATCTATATATCTATCTATCTATATACTTATCTATCTATCAAAATATATTTATCTATATGTCTATCTATATATCTATATATCTATCTATCTCTTTGTCTAACTATCTTTCTATTTATCTATATATCTAGCTATCTATCTATATATCTAGCTATCTACCTATCATTTTATTTATCTATCTACCTATCTAATTATCTAACTATCTAACTATATTGCTATCTATTTATCTATATGACTATCTGTCTATTTGTATTTATATCTATCTATCTAGTTGTCTATCTATCTATCTATCTATCTATCTCTTTATCTGTCGATCTATCTAGTTATCTATCTATCTATCTAAAATATATCTATTTATCTATCTATCTATATCTATTATCTATCTATCTATCTATCTTTCTTTCTTTCTTTATTTCTTTCTTTCTTTATTTCTATCTATATATCTATCTTTCTATCTATCAATCTACTTATATAACTATTTATCTATCAATTTATCTATCTATATATTTATTTATCTATCTAACTATCTAACTAATTAACTATCTGTCTGTCTATTTATCTATCTATCTGTCTGTCATCTATCTATCTACTATATATATATACATACATACATACATACATACATATATATATATATATATATATATATATATATATATATATATATATCTTTCTATTTATCTATGTATATTTTTATATATCTATCTATACATATATCAATCTTGCTATTTTTAAAACTATCTATCTATATTTCTGTCTATCTATTTATCTATCTAATTATCTATATATCTATCTATATATATACTTATCAATCTATCAAATAATATATTTATCTATATGTCTATCTATATATCTATATATCTATCTATCTATCTCTTTGTCTAACTATCTCTCTATTTATCTATTTATCTAGCTATCTATCTATATATCTAGCTATCTACCTATCATTTTATTTATCTATCTACTTATCTAATTATCTAACTATCTAACTATATTACTATCCATTTATCTATCTGACTATCTGTCTATTTGCATTTATATCTGTCTATCTAGTTGTCTATCTATCTATCTATCTCTTTATCTATCTATCTATCTTTCTTTCTTTATTTCTTTATTTCTTTATTTCAATCTACATATCTATCTTTCTATCTATCAATCTACTTATATATATATATATATATATATATATATATATATATATATATCAATTTATCTATCTATATATTTATTATCTATCTAACTAACTAACTAACTAACTGTCTGTCTATCTATATATATGTCTATCATCTATCTATCTAATATATATATATATATATATATATATATATATATTATTATTATTTATTTATTTATATATGTATATTTTTATATATCTATCTATACATATATCTATCTTTCTATCTATTTATATCTATCTACATATCTCCATATCTATCAATCTATCTATTTATCTATCTGTCTGTGTCTATATGTCAATCTATCTATATGTTTGTCTATTTATTTGTCTTTCTTTATATATATCTATCTTTCTATCTATCTATTTGTATGTATCTTTCTATCTATATATATGTCTACATATATATATATATATATATATATATATATATATATCTATATATCTATCTATCTTTCTCTTTCAAAATATCTTTCTATCAATCTATCTAGTTATCAATCAATATATTTATTTATCTATCTTGCTATATAGCTATCTATCTACCTATATATCTATAAACCAATCTACATTTATACCTATCTATCTATCTATATATCTATCTATCTATCTGTCTAACTAACTATCTATCTATATATATATGTATATCTATATAGTTGTATAAATCTCTACCTACCTACCTATCTATTTGTATATCTGTCTAATTGTCTATATGTCTAGCTATCTAGTTGTCTATCTAATATGTATATATATATATATATATATATATATATATATATATATATATATTAATCTATCTGTCTATTTGTAGGTCTATCTACTTCTCTGTCTATTTATATATCGATCTATCTATATATCTATATATCTATATATCTATCTATCTAACTATATATCTATCTATCTATTTATCTATCTAATATGTAATTATCTATATGTCTGTTTGTCTATCTATCTA
Source organism: Sapria himalayana (assembly GCA_029783825.1). Taxonomy (NCBI): domain Eukaryota; kingdom Viridiplantae; phylum Streptophyta; class Magnoliopsida; order Malpighiales; family Rafflesiaceae; genus Sapria; species Sapria himalayana. The sequence continues at coordinate 29,033 of JAREIK010010422.1, forward strand.
CTATATATATATATATATATATATATATATATATATATCAATGTATATTTCAATATATCTATCTATACATATATCTATCTTTCTTTTTATATCTATTTATCTATCTATCGACCTATCTTTCTATCTATAAATCTATTTATTTTTTATCTATCTATTTGTCTATCTTTCTATCTATCTCTAAGTTTGTGTATTTATTTGTTCTTTATATATATCCATCTTTCTATCTATCTTTTTGTATGCCTATCTATATATATATATATATATCTATCTATCTATCTCTTTATCTCTTTATCTAAATATCTTTCTATCAATCTATCTATTTATTTATCTATCTTGCTATCTATCTATCTATCTATCTTCTTATCTATTTATCTATATATCTACCTATATATCTATAAACCTATCTACATTTCTACTTACCTACATATCTATTTATTTATCTATCTGTCTATCTATCTATCTATATGTTAATCTATATAGTTGTATAACTCTCAACCTATCTATCTGTCTATTCATCTATCTGTCTAATTGTTTATATGTGTATCTATCTAGTTGTCTATCTAATATGTATACATATATATTTTTATCTATCTGTCTATTTGTAGGTCTATCTACATGTATATCTATTTATATATCTATCTATATATCTATATATCTATCTATCTATCTAATTATATATCTATCTGTCTATCTATTTATCTATCTAATATGTAATTATCTATCTATCTTTCTTCTTTCTATATATCTATCTAATTATCTATCTAATTATCCATCTATCTATCTATCTATTTGTTTGTTTGTTTGTATATCTATCTATCTATCTATCTGTCTGTCTGTCTATCTATCTATCTATCTGTCTGTCTATCTATCTATCTATCTGTCTATATATCTATCTATCATTCTATCAATCTATCTATGTATCTATATTACTTTCTATCTATCAATCTATCTATATTTCTATCTGTCTATATCTCTATATGACTTGCTATCTAGTTGTTTATATATATAATTATGTATCTTTCTCTCTATCTAATTATGGTACTATCTATCTATCTATCTATATGTATGTCTACACACACACACACACACACACATATATATATATATATATTTATTTATTTATATTTCTATCTATTTCTATATATTAATCTATCTTAATTTCTATCTATCTATCTATCTATTTTTATATCTATCTTTATTTCTTTCTTTCAATTTATCTATCTATCTGTCTGTCTATATGATTATTTATTTATCTATCTATCTATATATAATTATCTATCTACCTATCTATCTATCTATTGCTTAATCTGTCTATCTTACCATGTGTCTATATATCTATTTATCTATCTAACTATCTATCTATTTTTATATTTTTCTATTTGTCTATCATTATAACTATCTATCTGTCTTTCTATCTAACTATCTATCTATCTATGTTTCTATTTGTTTATATGTTTATCTGCCTATCTTTTTTTTAAAGGTTTATTTTATTATTATTATGCCCTCTCTTTTGGCGGATGAATACCCTTTGTACAAGCTAATACTACCCTTTTTCCCTTTTACACCCATTCTCAAAAAAGAATTAAAAACCTAGCTCTATGAAATCATGCTTTTGACTCTCTTCTTTAAGTATGCATTATGTAGTATGTATACTAATTTTGATGCAATTTTCTGGACTATTTTTATTCAAGTTGTGTTTATAGTCTTTTCATGCTTTCATAACTTTGTTTGGCTCTTTGAATAGGAGTAACTATGCTTTTTGAGCTGCTCGGTATGAGCCCCCCCTACTTGATAGGTCACCTTCAGCTGCCCCGTTAATGCCATAAGCTTGGAGGTGTATATTCAGTCTCCTCCTGCATTATTACCATCCCAAAACGACAAAATTGTGCATAATTCCAGTTATTGTTCTCTTACCTCTGTGAACCTGTTGAAGCTTCACTCCATGTCCCTTCAGTTGGGTTTGATGCTGCCCTATATAGACTTCTGTCGCCTTTACATATCAAGTTACAGGCTATTTTCTAACTCATTACATATCGAGTTACAGATGCTATTTTCTAATTCATTGCATATCAAAACCAACAAATTACAGGCAATATTTAAAGAATAAAAAATAGCTGTCCTCAATATTAAAGCCCCCTTATGGTGCTTGACAGCTTTTCCTGCAAAAAAAACCAATACAACCAATATCATATAAGCTGTAACCTTACCGACTTACCTTTGCTTCCCTGTTGGAGATTCTTTCAGAAGGTCTTCACAGCCAACTGAATTTTCTCATTCTTTAGGCAGGCTCTTTTTCCTCATCAGGACTAGTGAATTTTCTGCTAAGACTTGCCACCGCCTTAGAAGTAAGGACAATAACTCTGTCACATCCTCGGTCCTGCCCTTTACCTCCCTTTTGCTGAGTGCTTTAAATTTTGGCCTTGTTGGATATCTTCCCTGCAAAGACAGAAATTTCCCTACCCTACCCTGGACTCTACCCACTTAAAAAACTGCCATCCGTGTTAAATGATAGCTTCCTGCTGGAGGTCTATTCCAGGTTATGCTTTTTATCCTTTGCTGCTTAATTATCTTAATATTGAAGTCCCATGACTTATCTGTGTACTCATCTATATTTTTATTTATAACTATTATAGGCTTTATACAACTTTTTATATAACAGTGTTTATATAACAGCATAAAAAACAGAATGGATATTATTATATTATATTAGCAATAGTCAAGATAGATATTTTAAAAAACTTATTGTTCCTGCCCAATCCATCAGAAAGTTGAGGCTTTGTTATATCTTCATGGTTTGTTTATTTATTCTAAAATAAGGAAATCCCATTTTATCTAAACATGCTATTCCCTTTAATTTATTTGGCATGAGCTTCTCATTAAATTCTGTATCTCCTCTGGTGGTACCTATTTTGACAGATTATCCGCTAGATAATTCGCTTCTCTGTATATATGTATTATTGAGACCTTCAGTTCATCCATAAGACCAAGAATTGCTTCTAGTTCCTCTTCATTCCTCCATAATATTTTCTTATTGATTACTGTATCAACTTGTAATTTTGAGTCTACATGTACTTCAATGTTTTTAAAGTTAAGGTGCTTGCATAACTCTAACCCTGATTTTAATGCTATGATTTCAGATTCTAACGCCGAAGAGGCTCTACTAGATCTGGTGAAAGCTCTCTGTACTGTCCCTGTATGATCTCTTATTACCCCGCCTCCTCCTGCTATTCCAGTGTCCCTGCTAAAACTCCCGTCCGTATTCAGTGAGAGTTTACCAACCGGCGGAGCATTCCACTATATGCATTTCGCCCTTTGCTGATTTAAAACTTTGTATGTGAGATCCCATTCTTTCTCAGGCTTCTTTTCTTGTTTCATTTCCTGAATAACTATCGGTTTTATTAGTGATATATTACATATCTCCTTTCTAATATCTTTTATAATTTCTGTTAAATTCATCCTTATATTTTCAAATTTACTTTTGTTTCGAGATTTCCATATACACCAAATAATTAGATGCGGTAGTTTTTGGTTGAGCCATTTCCTGGTGGGACTTTTCGTTTTCTCCTTTTCCCATTTTTTAACTTTATCTATTAATCCATCATCCATTTTACATATTCTTTTTTCCCCTTCCATTTCTTTCCATATTTCTACTGCAATGGGACCATTAGAAAGCAAATGATCGGTAGTTTCAACCGCTTGTAAACAGCATTCACATCTAGAAGCGATGTTTATACCTTTCTTTTGTATATTTCTATCTACCGGTATAGCATTCATTAAAGCCTTCCATGTGAAGGAGCACATTTTTTGCGGTATGTTTTCTTGCCATACCCATTTAAATAAAATTTGAGCCGGTTTTTTCTTTCTGACCAAGTCTTTTGCCGACTTGAGGGAAAAGTTTCCTTGTGGTGTTAACATCCATTTCCAGCCGCTCCTCTTTTTTATAGAGTGTGAGTCCACTATTTCTTTTTGTTTTTCCATTGACTTCCAACTGTTCGAGACTTTCTTAGTGGTCTTATTCTTGTTATCTAAATATCTTGCCCGCATATATTTTGCCCACAGACTATCACTTTCTTTAAGTCTCCACCAGCTTTTACAGTCCCAGGCAGCTGCCGAGTCCTGGAGGCTCATTAGTCCTAATCCTGCTTCCTCTTTCGGATAACAGATACTTTTCCAGTCCTTCCAATGTAGTTTATTTTTTCCTTGTTTTTTACCCCATAAGAAGTTGGCCTTTTCCGATTCGAGTTTTTTAATAAATTTCTTAGGGGGGTGTATCACTGATAATATGTGCGTAAGCGTGCTTTGTAATACATGTGACAGCAGTGTTATCCTTCCCCCAAAACCCAGTAACTCTTCTTTCCATCCTGCTATTTTCTTTCTTAGTTTGTCCTGAAAATAACTTAGATATTCTTCTTTCAACCTCCCCTCATATATCGGACAACCTAAATACATTAATGCCCCTTTTATTTCTGCAAATCCAGTAATCCTTTTTATTTTATCTACTAACTTTAATTTTGTATTTTTAGCAAGCATGAACTGACATTTGCTTTTATTAACCATTTGACCTGTCTTTTTTTCAAAAATTTGGAGAAGATGCATAAGATTCATTAAAGACTTAATGCTAGCATTTGTAAATATTATAAAGTCATCTGCATAACTAAACAACCTATTCTGGGTGTATTCCTTGGTTGTCTGAATGACAATATTTTACCTTCGGATATTTTCTTATTCAAGTTACGTATTAGCAATTCTAGATAGATATCGAAAAGAAGGGGGGATAGCGGATCCCCTTGCCTTAAACTTTTATTTGGTTTAAGTTCCTCACTTAACTTTCCATTTACCAGTACTCTTACCCAATTGCTTGATATACATCTAAATATTAAATCTATGGTTAGCTCTGAAAAGCCGAACCTCCTTAACACAAAGCAAAGGGTATCCCATTCTACTCTATCAAAGGCTTTCGATAGATCTAACTTAACCACTAAGTTTTTTCCTCTAGACTTACTTCCTATCTCTTTCATCATTTCAGATGCAAGCTTTATATTTTCTATCATTAATCTATTTTTAACAAAACCCGTTTGTTCCTGAGATATTATTAAAGGTAAAATTAAGCTCAGCCTATTTTTTAATATTTTTGCCAATATTTTATAAATAGCATTACATAAACTTATTGGTCTATAATCCTCACATTTCTGTGGTGATTCTTTTTTTGGAATTAATACTATAAAAGATTTTGCCCATGCTTTTGGGATTTCCGCACCTAGAAAAAAACTTGCAATTGCAGGAACTAGCTCGGTTTTAATCGAATCCCAGTTTACCTAAAAGAAATAATTGTTCCAACCATCAGGTCCTGCTGCACTATCTTTATCCAGACTAAACACAGCCTCTTTAACTTCTGGTTCTCCTGGGACCAATTCCATTGATTGATTTTGAACTTCCGTAATGGTCACCCTAATCACTTGCATTAGAGAGTTATCTGTCCTACTTGACTGACTACATAATTGATTTTCAAAGAATTTTTTAAAAAGAGCTCCTATTTCCTTTTCATTTTCTACCCATTCTCCTTCTTCGTTTATTAGACCTTTAATTTTATTTTTTTGAGATTTTATTTTAGACATACTATAAAAAAATTTGGTATTACGATCCCCATCTTTTAACCATTTTATTTTTGCTCATTGTTTCCAGTAAATTTCTTCCATGTGTAGTTTCAATCTCAGTTCTCCTTTAGCCTTACTTAATTCTATTCTAGTTTCATTATTATTTGTGGAGTCAAAATCTTGCTCCAACTTGGCTACTTTTTCTTCTAGTTTTTTTAGCTCCTGATTTAATTTCCCAAAAACCTCTTTATTCCATGTTTTCAAACAAGCTTTTAGCCTCAGAAGTTTGCTTGATAGAACTTGCATCGGTTTACCCTCTGCTGGCTCTTTCCAAGATTCTCTAACAATTCCTGCAAAGCTCGCATGCTTTACCCACATATTTTGAAATTTAAAATTAGATGTATTACCCTGATTTTTTTGAATCGTGATAAGTAGTGGGCTATGGTCAGAGCAAGTTCTGTTTAGGTGTCTAAGCCCCTAGTCCCTTGTGAGGTGACCCACTTTGTGTTTCACATAATCCTATCCAGACGAGCCCAGATGACTCCTCTTTTTTTCCAATTATTACACCAGGTATATTTCGAACCATTAAACTCTATTTCCATTAGATTAGTAATGGCTATTATGTCATTAAATTGTTTCATGGCTACCTTGTCTGGTGATTTACCACCCTTCTTTTCTTGAGGGCTTCTAATTATATTAAAGTCGCCTCCTATTATCCAAGGTAAATTTCTACTTGCTATATCTTTCATTTCTTCCCATAATGCTAGCCTAGATTGTTTATCATTTTTTGCATAGACTGCTGAGATTATTTGGTCTGTGCTCTTATCTAATTTGAAATGTACTATTTGTTCAGTATCTTTTAATATTTCAATATTCAATTTACTTTACCATAAAATCCAAAGTTTGCTATTTAGATTAGCATAAGCTTTATTAAATCCTAAAATTACTCTATATTTATTTAGTTGAGGTTGCAGGACCATTGGTTCTGCAATAATCAGTAGTGAGATTTTATGTTCTTTAATTAAAAGTCTTAATCTATTTATTGTGGGGCTATTGGCTATTCCCCTAACATTCCAATATAGACATCTATCCATTAAAAACTAGTTTAGCTTGGGCTCGAGTTGTACACTTAGATTCATATGACATGTTAGCATATTTTTTCGTATTTCTTGCTGTTTTAGGAGTGTGAGGAATTTCATACCTAATCTCCTTATATTTTACCTGTTTTCCGAGCACCATAGTCATTTGCTTTAGGGCCTCCATGGATTGGGTTCTTGAAAGATTCCCCCAATCTTCATTATAAATATGTATATCATCCTTTACTTTAAACTCCGCATCATCTTGGGATAGATCATCCTTATGGCTTAAAGGGCAACTAAAAATTACCGATTCATCTTCAGGAAAATCCAGAAGATCTTCATCAATCCATGCATAATCCTCAAGTTTTTCTTTCAATACAATTCTTGTTTTAGATGTTTTTTTATGTTTTCTCTTATATTTTACCTCCTCCCATCCTTTTATTAAACTAACATCATTTTCTATCCCCGAGTTAGTCTCTCTCAGGGGTCCTTCTTCTTGAATAATATTTGGATTTTCTGGAGGGATGCTTGAGTGCAAATCTCCCTTCGGTTGGTTTTGTTTTTGAAATGAAGCCTCTTCTTTCCTTACCCAATGCATCACATTCCCGCCTCCTCCTTCGTGCTGCTGCCCGTTGTTATGTTCTTCTTTCCCCACCTTGCACGAGGAATTTTCATGCCCTAGCCTCTTACATTTTGAACAGTAGGGAGGAAGGCTTTCGGGAATCACCGTTTGCCAAAACCCCTCGGCCTGTTCCCCTTCACCACTACCTATCCATATTTTTTCAGGCGGTTTAGTTAAGAGGTTTAGCTCTACACAAATGTGTGCTTTGTTCGGTCTTGACATGGTTCTTGTGGCTTCATCTCGTAACATGGGCTTACCCAAACACGATGAGATTGCATAAAGAGAGGTCTCATAGAAGAAGTGGAGTGGCAGAAAAGGCAATGTAAATCATACCGGAGCTATAGGCGCCTCTTCAAGAGGAGTGAAATCCTTTGTCCACTTCAGTATACGCATGGGGAAGCCTTCAACATGCCATAATCCACGCTGCCATAGGCGATATTGATCTTCCAGTAGAGAGCATTGCAGCACAACATGTTTGGCATCGAAATCCGCAAATTTCACCCTCCCCTTGAGCTTTAAATTATCGATAAATTTCTGAACTCCAATCGCCCGAGGCCTGCCGTGAGAGAACTTTCCAACGAGCGTATGTTCGAAAGGTTCCAAGAGCCTTTGAGATTCTTCGGCAGAGAAGGTAATGGCCGGGAAACCATTTTTGTTCCCTTGAATTCGTAAGATCGGCGTAGAGCTCTTTACCACCGAGGCAAAAGACTTATTATTTAATAATAAGTTAGATTTTTCCATTCTTACCTTGTATTGGGCTTGTTTTGAGCTTAAATGATGTTTTCTTTTTGCTTTGTTTCACAATTTAACAATTACTCAACACTATACCCTTATAATATCAAAAACTGCAATTCCCGAAATAAAAGTCCCTCAACTATCCCACAACAGATCTGGAGAAAAAGGTGAGAGGATTTTCACGAGAATACCAGGAAATCACTTAACAGTTTATACTGATTGTTATTATTCGTGTTCTCGTAACAGTTAATTCAACAAACAATTTATCCGAAGAACATTCAACAAACAATTTGCAAATATAACAAGCTGTATCTCTCAACAAACAATTTATTCAATGTTTTTGTTATTGTTTCCAGGAAGTTCACAAAAACAGTTAAACAATAGTTCTCCCAAATAACAGTTAATTCAAGATGTTCGCAAATACGAGAGTAACTGTAACAAAATTCAATTCACTAAGCGATTTTCACAATAAATTCGTCAACAATTCACATACCCATACATTTATTCGAGATATTCGCAAGATAGTACGTTGGATAGAAAACCCGAGAGAACCTGTTTCATAAAAAACAATACACGAAGCAGTTTGCACAATAATCATTCAGCAAATTCACATAATCATTTGTTTAAGTTAATTCGCAATAGAGAAAAACTAGAAGAAATCCGCGGAAGAGTTTTCGCGAGATGGATTTCGCGTTCGGTAGGTTTTCGCGTTCGCGTTAACAGGAAGAGTTTTCGCGTTAAGTAAAATGTACGAAATCTGCCTATCTATCTAACTATATATTGTTCTATCTTTCTTTATGTCTATTTGTCTATCTTTCTATCTATCTCTTTGTTTCTCTATCTATCTATATACCTCTCTATCTATCTAAATATCTCCCTATCTATCTATTTGACTATATATTATCTATATTTCTATCTATATATATTTATCTATCTGTTTGTCTATTTATCTACGTATCTATCTTTCTATCTATCTGCCTATTTGTTTATCTATCTATATATCTATGTCTGCATATCTATATATTTGTCTGTCTATCTACATGTATGTCTTTCTATCTATTTATTTATTTATCTCTCTCTATTTATCTATCTATCTATCTATTTATCTTTCAATCTTTCTTTCTTTCTCTCTAATTATCTATCTATATATCTATTAATCTATCTGTCTATCTATATATCTAACTATCTATCAATCTATCAATCTATCTATATTTCTATAAATAAATAAATAAATAATATATATATATATATATATATATTATTATTTATTTATTTATTTATTTATTTATCTATATATCTATTTATATACATATCTATCTATCTGACTATAAGAAAAAGCCTAGGTGGCCAAAGAATAATCTCTATCTCTAAAGAATATTTTCATCACTAAAATATAATAACATGAGAATAACGATGAAAATTATCCCAAGCAAAAGTGCTCGTCATAAAATATTAATGAGAAAAAATAATTTTATCCAAATTTGTTAATGATGGAAATTCCCTAGCTAATTTTTTTTTGCTAATTTTTATCGTAATTTATTATAGTTATTAATATATATTGACTCAATATATATAGATAATTCCATACCTAAATTAGCGATTAAAAATTCTCTAGCTATTTCATTCCCAAGCTATTTTCACAATTTATTTTAGAAAAAAATTATTACATCTTTTTATATTTTTATATTAAATTGAATAAAAACATATACTATTAATAATTTTTTATAGTTAACAAAAAGAAAATGTAGTCCATAAATTATTATGATACAATTTTTAAATAATTAAAACAAAAATATAACATAGGTATATAATTATTTAAAACAAAATTATCATCCTCATCATTAGCTGAAGCATTTGTGCTAGGCTCTCCTGCATGGTTTCACTGCTGGAACAATGTGTCCTATCTATCTCGTAAAGGCTACTAACTCTGATTTCATATCGCACTTCTGCTATTGTTTTGCATTTGATACTGCTCAGAAAAATTATTTTAAACTCCTCAACATTATTATCAACACCAAAATCATGAATTAAAGCCACAATATTATATACTAATGAAAGACACACTCTAAACACAAAACAAAAGCAAACAATCATGAATGAAAATATTACTTAATTTCTAGATGCACTATATGACTAGATCCAGCAACTAAAGCATCTATCTCAAGTTTATTTCCCAATTCCAGGCACTTTACTAATATCTTTTCATTATTTTCAAGGGCTGCTGCATATATGAAATAGTTATGAAAAAATAAACAAGAGAAAAACCTAATAAAAGAAATAACAAACCAACAAAACTATTTAAATAATATAGTGTAGACAGAAGAAGTTATTAGAAACAAATAAAAAAATGAGAACCAGTATTCAATGAGAAATCAAATCGAGCTATTTTTTCCGGAGACGGGTCCCCAGGTCCAAGTCCAACACCATGTTCTTCCCTTTAGTATTAAGGATCAAGACACTCACTGGAACCTCCAAGCATGCAACTACGACCCCATCAACTAACTCATTTTATTATTCAGAGACACCACACTTGCGTGTCCCATGTTTTCATAATGAAGATGAATATTTCTTTACCATATCAAACAACTCAAATCTAGCAAAACAAAATGATTTCATCAATTGAATAGATACATAAAATGATACACATACTGATTATCAACTTGTTTTTTTAAAACAAGAATACTAGCACATGAAAATAATAGACACCCATTGTAAGGTGAACTACAACGGAAAGCAGCAAAATCAAATGAGAATCAGCTGAGCAAATAATTGGAGCAAAATGAAAAAAAAAAGAAGGGAGCTTTGCCTATCCATCATGCACCCTTGTTGTTGTAATTGAGAAACCAGCGCAATCATTAAAATGACAACCTTAATAAACAAACAAATACCAACAACAAGCACCACAACTAAAGGTGGGCTGTACCAATTTGTGTTGGCTCACAATAAAGAAAGTTATCTAACATTCTTCTGGTCTCATATGGCTCTCCTCTTCTTGGTGTAGGCTCAAACTACATCAATTTTAAGGCTCAGACTGCATAAATTTTAAGGCTCAAACAGCATAAGCACAACCACAAAAACTATCATTTCACAGCATAAACATTTTAAAAAACAAAATCAAAATCAAAAACAAAATCAAAATCAAAATCAAAAACAAAATCAAAATCAAAAACTTTTTGATAATGGCCTCGATTGTAGCCATCCATTACAAGCCGGTGAGCTCGAGCAATAGGCTATAGATTGTTTGTTTGGTTAAACTGGTCAGTGATGTTCTATAGAAGAAGGATGGCGAGAGTTGAGGTGAAGAAAAAGCACAAGTGGGTCTAATTATTGTCTCAACCAAGGAAGTCAAGAAAAAATAATCAAACAGATCGGTGAAAAACTTTCAGACGTTAGCATTGCCATACTTCTGTAGGCACTCATCATAAAATGCATAAAATTTAGTGATCTGCTGACATTCGTGATTTCCCCTTAGGATTGTGATCCACTATGGATAGTGAACTTTAAGAGCCACTGGGAGTGAGATTGTCTCGACTGAATAATATCCAAGATCAACATAATCTTACATCCAACTCAATTTTGAGATGACACACTTTTTTTAATGAAAGAAAAGAATCATTGGTTAGCTTAGTCAGCCAACACAGAACAAAACCAGAATCATGAACAATAATGCCACCAAATAAATCTTTTCTTGTTTAGTGACACATTGGAAAAAATCATGTGCCTGCAAGTTGCTAATTATTCCTTTTTAATTAAGTGAGGAGATAAGAGCTTTGAGACTGCAAATCCTATGAAAGACTTGCATTAATGTAGATCTTTCAACTTATCATCACATATTATTCTCCGCCTATCTCATTAATCATTTAAAAAATAAGAATATTTAATGATTAATTGAAATTAAAGAATAACACCATGAATTCTCATTAGGGGGAGGTGAAGATGATGGATGTTGGCATACATGAAGTTTATTTCCTTTTATATAGTCTCTCATCTTCTTTACAATATTAGACTAGATAATGCATCTTTACTTGTACCAAAAAATTTTATGAGAGAGTATGAAAGAGGAACAAGTAGCCAAAAATCCAGAAGGTTTCTTCTTCTCTTATTTTTCTCTGTGCTTTGATTTATCATCTGGAGATATGAAGCAATAATATTTATTTAGATACATTACAAATTGACTTCACCATGACATATTTAACCATGAAAAACTTTTACATGTCTCATCTTCTTCTTCTCTTTTCTTTGATTCCTTGTTCTTTAATAAACAAAAACCAAAACAATTCAAAGATAATTCTTATACAAAAGTTTCATGGTTAAAATAAAAACATAACATAGTTTCATCATCATTTAAAAGAAAATAATCTTCATAATTAGCTGGTGCATTAGTGCTAGCCTCTCATGCATGGTTTCACTACTGGAACTCGGAATGCTATCTATTGCTTCAAGGTTGTAACTATGACACCATATAGGGCATCTCTTGTTGCTTAACAATCTTTTTTTCTTTCATCTCATCATTCACTTCTTTCATTTCCTGTATTTCTTTTTTTAAATGAGTAATCTGGTTATTTTCTATTCTTTCATTTCCTGCATGTTTTCCTTCAATTGAGTAATATGCTCAACCTTCTCTTTCATCTCTGTCTACATAACTCTAAAATATTCATTTGTTTTCATTACTTTCTATTCAACTGCCTCATCCACCACTACTGTGACAGAGGAATTAGAAGCATGACTGCTACAACAAAATGTCACTCTCTTCAAGTCGATGCCATATACTCGTTGTTTCGTCTGACCTTTTATGGTCTCCAAATAGATATGATCATAATCAAGGGGTTGAAGATCCATAGAACTTTCAATTCATTAAGAAGAAGCTATCACACGTTCCTCCATGAGTTTTTGTGATAAAATAAAAAAAAATACTATTCTAGATATATATAAAATAAATCTAATATTTTCATTCCACACAACCTTCAAAATTTACTATAGTATTCTAAAAGATAATTAATATAATAGATTCTTACAATAATCATCTGAGACTTGTTGTCAACAAACTACCCATCCCCTTTCTTCACATGCATCTTTCTAAGAATCTCATAAAAATTGGAATCTCAACCCAATTATCCAGCATAAAATATGTATTTATTAAGTAAAAAATTAACAAATGTTAGAAAATGTTAGCTAAAATAATTAAACCATGCATAGATTTGATTTATTTTGACTATTAGGCCTATTATTAAATAGGTAAATGTTTTAAACTTATTAAATAGCTATCAAAAATTAACCCAATTATCCCAGCACTAGGCACGACTCATGACGACCCAGCATGCCAAAAACCCTGCGATGGGGTGGCTCGGCCCGAGGCACAGTTCTGGTCCGTGCCATGTCGGGCTAGACACTACTGATCTGGTTCATGCCCGGGTAGCCCGACCCATTTGACACCCTTATTCCAAGCTAGCCTAGAATGAACTTGGGCTAGTCTAGAATGAACCTGGGCTAACTCAAAATGCATCAGGCTAGCCTATAATGAACCCCAACTAGTCTAGAACTAATTCATGCAGTCATGCTAGCCTAAAATGAATACATACTAGATTGGAATGAATTTTGGCTAGCTTCATGCATTGTGTGCAAGCATGTCAAGGTTTGGCCTGACATGATCCTGGCAGCCGACAAGCCATACATGGGTGCCATTTTCAGAGCCATGTAATGCTAGGCATAACATAGTGACAAGATTAAGCATAAAAAATATGACATCCCAATCAGCATGGCCTGTTGGATATCTCTATGTAGATTATTTCTAACTATGGGAGGCCACCAAAGAAATAAAAATCTTTATGATGACTATTTAATTAAGTTGAGAGAAAAATATTTTGATAATCAATAATAAATATATGAGTAAGCCTCTTGACAATACATCTTATCTTATGATAATATATCTCCTCATCTAGATATGTTTTCACAATGAACACCCACCTATGTCATATCTTACAAAGGCAATCATAAGACATGATATCATCTTAAATGAGATAATATTTGAGAATGAGACATGAGTATCACAATACAAAAATACCTATGCAATAAGATGTTGGGTAGAAATCTTCACTTTATATTGAAGAGTGATTAGAAGACTAATATCATAGGAATTGGTGATCAGAACACATGGCTACATGAGAGACTTTTCGATGCTCTGAACATGCTATGCATGTCCCTTCTCAATACAAACTCTATGTCTTGAACAATCAAGTCTTGTAGTCTCTAAATCATCATGAGCCAGAATTGGAGTAGACCCGATGATTACCAAGTTCTATGGACTCGAGAGATATTTACTTTCTTGTGAAACTTCACTCTCTCTAGAGTTAACTTGATCTGTACTTATTGGTCAATATGATGATTTCACATAAATATTATCATAAAGTGAACCAAATTCAATTTTAATCGATGAGTGATCGTCCCTTCTCATTGGAGGCTTAGGAAAGATTGAAAATTAATTTACTCACTTATATCATATGGACTTTTTTTCTAGGCTCGTTAAAAAATGAGTCTCACTTAAAAAAAATATCAATATTTACTAAGACTCAATCAGATTCTATTTAAAAATACTAGCATACTTTTTAGATACTAGATTAACCAAGAAAATTAAATCTCAAAGTACTAGGTATTACCTTATCTTGTCATAGGAAAAGAAGATGAACAAAACAAACACACCAAAATACTCCGAGAGATATTAAAAAATTTCTTTTTCCAAAATAAATGATTTAAAAAATCATATTATAAGAAATGCAAAAAGAAATATTCAATTGATAAAATAGATTTGATTAAAACATTTCTGAAAGACATCTGACTTGTCTCAATGAAATATCCATTCAACCTTTTTAAGATATCATTCCATGATGATGTGTCTGTACATGAAGTCTGGTATATAACCTTAAGATTCATACATAAAGTATGAAAACTATCGGATACATTATTACTTCTACTATTTTTTTTATATTTTCATAAAGATGATTTCATATCTTTTAATGAAATGACTGAAAATAAAAAAATATTATTGGTAAAAAAATGTAATTTAAAATAAAAAAAAACAAGTAAAACCTGTATAATTATAAATCAATATGATAAAATATTCTAACTTCTTTTTAATTTTTATTCTAGTGAGCTTTCATTTTCATCTAAATGTATCAGATCGAAAGAATCTTTGCTCACACAGATCCGACGGACAAAAAAATATCTTACTAAATATTTCAAAGAAAGATCTAATACCAGACATGAGCATATATCTAAATAATAATCAAAAGCGACATTATTTATTAATATATAATTATTTTAAAAGTTATTATAGTTTCTATTTGTTTATAGTTTTTAAAATTTTTTTAATTAGTTGTTTATTTTATTACATATGAGAATACTCGACATATGAGCTGTCCCAATTCATATTTCACATTATATAAGGATACATCACTGTACATTTTTTTCATGAGTAGTATTGATATTTTGAATTTATTTTCATCATGTTATTAGAGCTTGTACCTTAGAAAGCACAAATACTATGATTTGTAGAGAAAGAAGTGCATGTAGACAATAACATCACAATCACAGATTCACTGTGTGTAACATTTACGCGTGTTCAAGACCTCTTTCCAAAGAAGGCACAAATAATGTGTGCCCTACCATCTCTCCATCACATGTCCATTGCATCTGATGTATGTCGATGCCAACTACATCAATGTAGATGGTGCAAAGTGCAATGTGTAACAATGTGTGCGCAAGTGTGTGAAAGTGTATGATAGTGTGTGCGCAAGTATATGACAGTGTGTGTAAGTGTGTATGTATTCTTCAATCATTTTTGACTGTCCTTTCAAATTTGAATCATATAAAAATTTTTTACCATGTTTTCTAGTGATTCTAAAATTAATTATTTTATTTATTTTTCTTGATTATTTGATTATATAAAATAGTACAAGTATTTTTCATTAATGTCTAGGATAATATTAGAGAGTGATGAAATATTTCTTAAGTAAAACTCATTTTTTTGTGAATTCGGGAAGAATAATAATCTAGAGATATAATTAGACTCATTATTCTTCCTCATTCCCTTATAACCCCACTTAAATTTCCAATTATAAGAGACTAGAGAGGATCACCACCAACTACATAAGAACTTACTAGTTCAAATTATGATTACCCTCCTATGAGTATGAGATCATTATTTGCTCTGACAAATATAAATCATATCAACTCTGAATAGAGTGAGATTTCCACGGAGAGGTAATTTACCTTGAGTCAAGATGGCACAATAAATAGTCTAGGAATTTACTATAGTTCCTAGTAACAATGAGTTGAAAACTATATAATTTTCCACCCATCATTTAGAATTTATATTAAGAAAAAGAAAACATGTGCATCATGTAGGAATTATTTCTATTTTACTTTATATTATATACTACAAGAAAATCTCATATAGCTAGAGACAATTCCCTAGCTAAATGGGCATTTTCCGTCGCTAAACGGTATATAGTGAAGGATTACCGATGAATCGGTTCCCTATCTAAAGTGCTTCTTGCTAAATTTTAGCGAGGAAAGTGTCCATAGCTAAAAGGTTAGCGACGGAAAAAATTTCTTGCTAAAGAAGAAAAATTCAGTAGCTAAATTAGCAAGATAAACAAGATATTCTGCCGCTAAACAAAAATAACTACAGATGATTCCCTAGCTAAAGTGCTGGTCTATAAATTTTAGCAACGGATATAGTCCCTAGCAAATAAATTTAGCGACGGAATATCCGTTGCTAATTTTAATATTCCCCTAGCTAAATTAGCTTGGGAAAATTTCTAGCTAATTTAGCAATGGATTTTTCCCTTGCTAATTTATCAAGGGAATTTTTCCTAGCCATTTAAATTTCAAAAATAATTTTAGAATTTAAAAATTTTTTAAAATTTTTTAAAATTTTTTAAAATTTTTAAATTTTAAAATTTTTTAAAATTTTTTAAAATTTTTTAAAATTTTTAATTAAATAATTTAATATTTGTATATCAAATTGAATAAAAATTGAAACTATAAATAATTTATAATACACAAAAATAAAATCATTTAAAATTTTTATGCAAATTCAATATTCTACATAATTGAAACAAAAAAATAACAACTTTTATTTCATCTTATCATCAATGTATCTACCGACAGTGCATAAAGTAAAATATATTCATTCATTGACGTTGCTTTCTCTCCCTCTATTCCTCCGATCATCATTTTTTTACTACGACAAAGCTGTCCTGAGTCACGACATGTAATGTCTAGTGAAAGATCCCATCACTTATAAAAGCTTTGTATGAGGAACAATGTGGTATCATATCTCTAAGAAAATTAAACAACTTAATCAAATTAACAAAAAAAGTTATGATATGATACATATATAATCTTGCAGTATATATGTAAATATATATTAGCATTTCACTTGTACATATATCAGTAGTAAATGTACATATAAACAATAGTATTATGTGTGCATATAAACTAAGTACAAATATACTCAGTATATACGTAGATAAAATACTACAGTATTAAATGTACGTATATACTGACTTTATTCATACGTATATATCTCATTTGGTGTTGTTACTACTGCTATTGCTGCTACTTCTACCACTACTGCCATTGCTGCTGTTGCTGCCAAAACTACTATTGCTATCGCCGCTGTCGCCGCTACTTCTGCTACTGAAGCTGCAGCCATGCTGATGCTGTCGTGGTGACCCCACTACCGGTGCTACTGCTGCATCTCACGGCTGCCATTGTCACCCGCTGCTACCGCCGCCGCCACTGCTGCCATTACAACCTCTGCCACTACTTCCAGTGCTGCCACTGCTTCCTGTGTAGATGCTGCTACCACCGCTGCTTTCAGTATAGCCACTACGTAGCTGCTGCCTCTGTCTCCTATGCCGCCACTCCTGCCGCCGCTGCTCTCGCCACTATTACTGCTGCTGCTGCCCCTTCTGATGCCGTCACCCACCTCTACCACCACTACCGCTTCCGATGTCGCCGCTGCCATCACTACCGTAGCTACTACTGTTGATAATAGCTTTTACGTACCTATAATAGGCTAAACCTCAACCCAAAAAATTGGGAGACACACAATATTTTCACAGATATATAAAAAATAATTATTATAGACATGAAAAATCACAAATTAAAATTGATTGTCATCCAGCTTAAACTAAAAATTTAATTAAATAATTTAATATTTTTATTTAAAATTTAATTAAAATTGAAACTATAAATGAAAATATTAAATTAAATAAAAAAATTCATTTAATAACTTATTCTAATACAATATTTTAAATAACTAAAAAAATAACAAAAATTATATTACATCTTAGTAATTAATGTATCTACCGACTATGCATAAAGTATAATCTATCAATGCATTAATGTTACTTTCTCTCCCTCTCCTCCTCAGATCACCAACTTTCCGCTGTGAAAAAGCTATCCGAGTCACATTGCTTCATGTCTGTTGAAAAATCTCTTCACTTATACAATCTTCGTATGGAAAATAATGCGGTACCACATATGTAAGAAATTTAAACCACTAAATCAAATCAAAATAAATTAAAAAAAAACTATGTTTTGATAAATATATATTACTACCGCAAAAATGTACATATATACTAGCATTTCACTCGTACATATATTACTGTAGTATTTGTACATATAAATTGTAGTATAATGCTACATATATACTGAGTATATTTATACTCAGTATATATGTACATAAATATTGTAGAATTATAAGTACGTATATACTGACTATATACGTACGTATATATCATGTTTTTTTACGTTCATGCTGCTCACGGTGTCGTTGCCGCACCTACCACATTGTTGCTACCACTACGGCTGCCACTACTACTGCTACTGCCTCCGCTGCCACTACTGCCGCTAGTGCCTACGTTGCCACTGCTATCACTACCATCACTGATGCTGCCACTGCCGCCGCCGTAGCATATGATGTCACTTCCTCCGCTACTTCTGCTTCCTCTACTACAGCCACTTCCACTACTATTGTTGTTGCTGCCGCTGCCGATGCCGCCACTATCGCTACCGGCACTACTACTACCACTATTGGTGCCACCACTGCCGCTACCGACACTACTGCTACTGTCGTCGCTGCCACTTCTGGCGCCACTGCCGCCATTGCCGCCACTGCCACTACTACCACTACCGTCACTGCCGCCATTGCCTCTGATGATAATAGGCTTTTACATACCTATAATAGGCTAAAACTCTACCCAAAAATTTTGGAGAAACACAAACATATTCATAGATTTATAAAATAGTTATTATAGACATGAACAAACAAAAATTACAGTTAATGTCATATAGTTTCAACAAAAATTTAATTAAATAATTTAATATTTAAATTAAATTTAATAAAAATAGATACTATAAATGAAAATTTTAAATTTAAAAAATAATTCTAATTCAATAAACTTATTCTAATACAATTTTTTAAATAACTAAAACAAAAAAAATAATAAAATTATATTACATCTTATTAATCAATGTATCTACCGATTATGCATAAAGTATAATCTATCAATGCATTGACATTACTTTCACTCCCACAGGCTCCTCCAATCACCAACTTTCCGCGAGCAAAAATGCTGTCCAAGTCATGGTACTTCATATTTGTTGAAATGTGTCTTCACTTAAACAAGCTTCATAAAGGAAATAATGTTGGTTCCATATTCTGACGAAATTTAAACCAATAATGAAAACAAATAAATAAAAAAGACTATGTTTTGATAAATAATATTGCTACAATAAATATGTACAGATATACTAGCATCTCACTCGTACATATATTACTATAGTATATGTACATATAAACTACAGTATTATGCGTACATATATATTGAGTACATATATACTCATATATATGTACATAAAATATTGTAGTATTAATGTACATATATACGAACTATATACGTACATATATACTGCATTTGTTGCCGTTGCTGCTGCTCCTGCTACCACTGCCACTCCTACCATAGCTGTCGTGGCCGTTACCATTGTCAATGCCGCTGTCACTGCCGGTGCTGTCACTGTTGCTGCTGTCGGTACCGGTGCTACCGCTACTACTGCCATAGCTACCGGTGCTACCCCTGCTCCCGCCACTACTTTCGTCATAGCTGTTGTAGTAGCTGTAACCACTGATTTCGCTGCTTCCGCTACTGCTGCTGATGTCAGCTCTACTGCTATTGTCGCAACTGCTATTGCCGCCACAGTTACCGCTTCCGCTGCCACCGTTGCCACAGCTATTATCGCTACTGCCACCATAGCCATCGCTGCCATCTCAACCGTTACTACCACTACAAAATACAGCTTTTACATACTTATAATAGGCTAAAACTCTACCCAAAAATTCAGGGAGAAAAATATATTCACAGATATATAAAAACAAATATTATAGGCATGAACTAACACAAATTAAAGTTGATTGTCATACAGCTTCAACAAAAATCTAAAAGATGGCTAACAATTATGTTTAGAGATAAAGAGAGCAAAAAAATAAAATATTT